>JAHDVF020000319.1:0-202392 GCA_022606425.2 Lepidostoma basale | reverse complement strand
TATTAGGTGTATAAATTTGCTTCCGCCGTTTTGCAATATATGGCAGTAGCGGTAAGCGGTAGTTGTTATAAATAGATCATAGATGTCATACAATAAGCTAAAGTATTTGTCAACATAACGCCATCGAAATATTAGTCGATTTGTGTCTGCATCATAAAGTTATTCCCGATTAAACATGTCAGCTTACGAGCCAAATTCTCGTCATTTGCGGGAGGTTTTAATTTTATGCTTTAATATGAAGAAATCTGCGGCTGAGGCTCATCGAATGCTCTCAAATACCTATGGTAAGGCCGCTATTAGTGAAAGAACGTGCCGAGAGTGGTTTCAACGCTTCAAGAACGGTGATTTTTACGTCGAAGACCAGCATGGCGGTGGAAGAGAGAAGGTTTTCGAAGATGCAGAATTGGAGGCATTACTTGATCAAGACTCGTGTCAAACGCAACAAGAATTGGCAGGATCATTGAGAGTGACGCAACCAGCCATTTCAAAACGCCTGAAAGTCATGGGAATGATTCAGAAACAAGGAAATTGGGTGCCGTACGAGTTGAAGCCGAGACATGTTGAACGGCGTTTGTGTGTTTGTAAACAGCTGCTTGCAAGGCAAAGACGGAAGGGATTTCTGCATCGCATTGTGACTGGGGACGAGAAATGGGTTCATTACGATAATCCCAAGCGCAGAAAATCATGGGGATATCCCGGCCATGCTTCCACGACGACGGCCAAACCGAATATTCACGGTTCCAAGGTTATGCTCAGTATTTAGTGGGACCAGCTCGGCGTAGTGTATTATGAGTTGTTAAAACCGACTGAAACAATCACAGGCGATCGTTATCGAACGCAATTAATGCGTTTGAGCCGAGCATTGAAAGACAAACGGCCGCAATACAACGAGAAACATGATAAAGTAATTTTACAGCATGACAATGCTCGACCCCATGTTGCGAAAGTGGTAAAGACATACTTGGAAACTTTGAAATGGGAAGTCCTACCCCACCCGCCGTATTCTCCAGACGTTGCTCCCTCGGACTATCACTTGTTTCGATCAATGGCACACGGCCTAGCTGACCAGCACTTCCGGTCTTATGAAGAAGTCAAAAATTGGATCGATTCGTGGATCGCTTCAAAAGATGACAAGTTTTTTCAACGCGGGATTCGTATGCTGCCCGAAAGATGGGAGAAAGTAGTGGCCAGCAATGGACAATACTTTGAATCATAAATGTATAACCAGTTTTTTACGATAAAGCCTCGAATTTCGGAAAAAAAACGGCGGAAGCAAATTTATACACCTAATATATATATATATATATATATATATATAACAACAATATATATATATATATATATATATATATATATATATATATATATATATATATATATATATAATATGCTATATATATATATATATATATATATATATATATATATATATATATATATATATATATATATATATATATATATATATATATATATATATAATATACATTTAATAATATATATATATATATATACATTTATATATATATATATATACATATATATATATATATATATATATATATATATATATATATATATATATATATATATATATATATATATATATATATATATAAATATATATATATATATATATATATATATATATATATATATATATATATATATATATATATATATATATATGCTCCTGCTATATATATATATATATATATATATATATATATATATATATATATATATATATATCTCTAATATATATATATATATATATATTTTTTTTGAAAACTTAACCCACCCTGACCATTAGGTCAATCTAACCCAGTCATATTGATGATGAATGACTGGGTTAGATTGACTAAGGACAGCTAACGTACCGGTGAGGTAAAGCAGGACTGCCGACGCTGATGGGCAGCCAAGGAGTGTCTGCAGGACGCAACAGGAACTTGGCGTCAGGAATAGTTAGAAGTTTTGGACTCTGCACAGCCCAGTAGATTCCGTTCACTATCACGGATGCATATGGGGCAATCTGTAAAAATTAATATAAAAAGTTGGTAAAATTTAATAGTCCATTGTCGACTCCCCAACTTCCGGGAGGAACATCACATACTCTCTGACAATCAATTTGGTTTCAGATAAAAACTTTCCACCGATTTAGCTATATTACAGCTAGATAATGTTGGGGCGTTAACACTGGAATTCCATAATGAGGAATATTTATGGATTTAAAAAATTTCCACTTTTATTTTTTTTTCTCCTCAATAAACTCAAAAGTAGAAAAAACAGTGTTTGAATTCATAAAAATTCGTATATTAAAGGTTAAAAATTATATTACTGAATCCCTTGATAGAGGAAATAAATGTCTGGCTATCTTTCTGGATCTATCGAAAGCCTTCGATACGTTTTCCCACCATATACTCTTAGCGAAGTTAGAAGGAATTGGAATTTGAAGGAAATCATTGGATTGATATCGATCTTATATGACTAATCTGATCACAATCCGCTTATTTAGGTGACTTAAATTCTGATAGACTGGCCTCCAAATTTGGTGTTCCTCAAGGAAGCGTACTAGGACCTATGTTTTTTTTTTATTTACATTAATGAGCTATGTTTCATATCCTTCAATGTAAAAATCATTACCTTTCATTATTTTGTTCAAACACCATCATTCGCACCGCATTGACATCTTATATTTTTATTCGACACATCATACACAGAGTATCACAAATTCGTCTAAGAAATCTCATTTCTACTGCATTTATTCCACATTCATCCTTCTTTTGCATGTTCCATGCTTCGCTTCCATACGTAATTACTTACTTACTATTTAAATGTAGAAAATCAGTGATTTAAATTATAAAAAATAGACGTTACTTTTTTCTATGAAACTCTTTTAAATATGATAGAAAAAACATGTATAATTTAAATATTTGGGTTTAAATTTAGTTTTAAAAAAACATCGTTTAATATCATTATCATATGAAAAATTGAACATTGTCTTAACATGAAAATAAAGCAAAACTTTAGATCATTATCTTGAACATACTTCTTGTCTAATGTTTAATATTTGTACATAGATTACATAATTAATGAAGCTTCTAAACAATTTAGCATTAATGTCGAATTTCCCAGGAAAACGGGCTATCCCCTGGGACACGCTTAGTCCGGGATTTGGATCCCGAACTACCTCTGGATCGAAGCCATAGTTTGTCTCAATAATAATTCTAATTATAGCCAAATATCAGGCGGTACAATGATCCCTTGTAATTCGAAATATAATATACTAAAGATTGTTTTTTTAGAGGTATACAATACATATTCAAAATGAAAAAAAAATACATTAAAATAATGTTTATGTCTATGATATTCTTAACTAACTAACTCACTAACCATCACGCCATTTCCCCGGAGGGGTAGGCAGAGAGGATGGATCGCCACACTGGCCTGTCCTGGCATACCTCTCGGGCTTCCTTTACATTCATACATACCATGCACGCACGTCGATTGTTCCGACTTCGAATGTGGCCGCCATTTAGTAATTGATTAATTTGGTCATGCCATGTTTTCCTCGGTCGTCCTCGGCTTCTTTTCCCACTCACGCTGCTTTTGTACAACTTTTTAACCATTCTACTCTCATCCATTCGTTCCATATGTCCGAACCATTTCAGGGATCCTTTTTAAATTTTATTCATGATGCAGTCATCTGCCTTACATTTCTTTCTTATTTCATCGATCGGTATTCTATCATACAACGTTTTCCCGCACATTCTTCTTCTTCTTAAAGTGCCCTGTCAGTTCCCCCGACGTTGGCGATCACTCTGGTATACTCTTCCCTATCCTGCGCTCTCCCGAATAGCTCCTCCACAGTTCGATTCCTGTCCATTCCCTCACATTGCGCAGCCAAGAGATCTGCATCCTCCCTGCCCCCCTGCGGCCCTCTATTTTTCCCTTCAAAATTAGATGCAGAAGCCGATATTTTTCTCTTAATAGAACGTGACCCAGATATGAAATCTTGCGGACTTTGATCAATGTCAGCAGCTCTCTGTTTACTCCTGCACGATTCAGGACTTCTGTGTTCGTCACTCTGTCTGTCCATGGGATCCTGAACAGTCTTCGGTGAAGCCACATTTCAAATGCCTCTAACCGGTTCATTGTATTTACTTTTATTGTCCATGTCTCACACCCATATAACAGAACAGACGACACATAACACCTTAACATCATCTGTCTTAGTTTTAAGTTTACAATATGATATTGGCTTTATTTAATAGATAATTTTATCAATTTTATTGTTTAAATATGATTTCGAACATAAGAAACGCAATCGTGATGTGCAATTTTCGACAATTGTCGGCTTTGTGGATGCGTATTATCCACTAGAGTGTACGTGGTGCGAAAACGATCCATGGTTTTTCGAATAACTTGCTCGGATGGACGATTATGTCGACCGTAAAATAGACGAAGTGCACAATAAGTTTGGCGAACCGAATCATGATTTTCAAAATAAATTTGCAAGTGCTATTCTGACGACAGTCTATCCATGGTAAAATGGCAAAATATTTTGACTACAAATCAACCGTCAACTGTCAAATTGACAGTCTGTAGATACAATGTTGCCAGTTTCAAAACCAAACCTTTAAACACCCTATACATGCTTAGCTTTTCCTATACAGTAATCGTATGTTCATATGTAACCTGCAAAATTAAAATAATTTATCTTTTGAACAAAATGCCTGACAGTTTTTTATAAACCGTAATTTGGCTATCATTTTTTCTTATCATTTTATTTATCTTTTTTTTATATTTATCTAAAATAAAATGTTTATTTTTATTTATGTATCGAAGCGAAGCATGGAACTGGCAAAAGAAGGATGAAAGTAGAATGAATGCAGTAGAAATGAGATCTCTAAGACGAATGTGTGGCAAATCTGTATATATTATAGTGACAAATGCAAGTATAAGAAGTGAATGTGGTGAGAATGAAAGTGTTATGAACAAAATAAGGAAAGGGTCATTAAGATGGTTTGGACACATGGAAATAATGAGTGAAGACAGAATGGTAAATAAGGTATATGTAAACGGCGTGAACGGAGTTAGAAATAGAGGAAGGCCGAGAAAAACGTGGCACGATCAAATCAATCAAATATTGTATGTTGGTCACGTGAGGAGTCGGAGAAATCGACGTGCGTGCATGACAAGATGTATGAATGTAGAGGGAAGCGAGAGAAGAGAACAGTGTGGCGTTCTATTCTTTCTGCCTTCCCTTCCGGGGAGACGGCGTGATGGTTAGTTAGTTAGTTAATAATAAGCTGTTTATTTTGTAACCCTGACGAAGCTCCGGCGGAAACGAAACCGGTTAGCTTTAACAAAAATAAAGTGCTAGAAAAGTGCTTACTAAAAAAAAGCTAGTAAAAGCGTTTCTCACATTATATTTTGAATGCCACACCACAAATTAAGTGCTTCATACCAAAGTAATAATAAATACTTTGAATTTATTTTGAGGATCGTAGATCTTTTCTCATTTTTACAACCCAATTTATAAAACTTTAATAATGGTTCAAAATCACTTTTGCTGTATGGGATTTATTTTTTTCTAAATTAAAAGCTACATTAAGATATTTATAACACTTAACATTTAGCATTGCGAGCTTATTCTGTTAAGCGATTTAACTCTTAAAGGGCACGTTTTCCTCTAGTGTCCGAGTATCCACATTTCATACTCCAAGTCGAAAGGAATGCAACCATGTGGACCAAATGTTCCGTACTCGGGGAAAGATATCACTGGAGAAAGCATTGCAAACCTCTCATTATTTTTTTTAAATCAAAATAAGAAATAGATCTATATTAAAAATCATAAAAGAATATATTTTTCATTCTTATAACATGACATGTGAAAGGTAGCTAGTCACCTTCCAACTTAAAATATAAAACTTAATAGTGCATTAAATCGGACGGGAAGTACTTTGAAGACAATAAAATTGATTTGTTACAAAAAATAATGACTCTTCATTTTAAAGTTTTAAAAAAACGCCGTTTAGATACCAATTTTTATTCGCGACAGCTGTTTCGTCAACCTATATCGACATCATCAAGTGTCACAATATTTTTCAATTGTTAATATTAATTTTCGAAACGGTTCGAAAAATCACTAAAATTAATTTTAATAGTATAAATATTGTAGCATCTGATGATGTCAACGTAGGTTGACGAAACAGCTGTGTGTATAAAATTGTGATACCATAAACAGCGTTTTATATTTTAACAGTTAATAAAATTGAAGTATCATAGTGTTTTGGCCAAAACAATGGACTATTTTTCATTTTATAAACAAATTCAAAACATTTTTGAATCCCAGTAATTCCACAAATCTTTATTGCACTCTTTTCATATTTATTTCGGATAGTTAGTCCTTTGGTGTACAAAATTTTAAATCTAAACACATTTGTGAACAGCGTTATATAGAGTTGATACAAAAAGTTTATTTTTAAGAGTATTTAAATGTGAATCCACAACACAAAGTGAAGGCTAGCATGGAAGAATATAATAATTTGTTTTTGAAACATTATTTTAAATTTGTAATAACATAATGAAATCAAATGATTTTACTGAAATCTCTTTATGGAAGTTTTTTAAATAATAAGTAAATAAAACAATGTTTTTTTAACTACTTACAATTTTTCAGACTGATCTGTCGATGCCAGTGAGCCTGGCAAAACCGGTCTAAATAAAGACAAAAGTGGAAGAAGTTAAAAAAACGTCGTTTTATTTAGTTGTTATATAACATTATGTATTAAAATCGCGTTTTAAAATTTGCCGCACATAATGTGCTAACGATTACTTATTTAATATCGGGTCATTTCAATCGATCACTTCAATCGATTGCTTCAATATTCAATTGCTCGAGGTAACGCCGTGATGGTAAGTTAGGTAGTCAAATGTGAATCCAAAATTCAAAGTGAAAGCAAGCATGAATAGGATAATTCTAGTTTTTTCGAATGAATTCTTGAATTTAGCACTAGGTATTATACAATGTGCAGCAGCATAATTCATTTTTTTTAATGTGCGCCATTCAGTCGGTTGATGTCGTAGCGGAGCGCTAGTTGTCTCGTGCGAGAGGCGGAGCTATAAAGTTTTGTCCCGACATAGTTTAGTTGGAATCATGCGTTGGAACAGTAAGGAGCGTGCGTTTGCCGTTGAGGCCTACTTTTTGAACGGATGTTCAGGGTGCGGCAGCATAGCTTCTTTTTTTTAAAACTTAATAAAACCCATTGTATGAATCCTTCTTCTTCTTCTTCTTCTTCTTTTGATAGATCTGACGATCTGTGACACAGAAATCATATCTCGTCGGATGATGAGATCCAGCTGTCCCTCCATCTCTTAGGCGGTCTTCCAGGTGGGCGGTGTCCGGAAGGGATTTCATAGGCGGCTGTATACGCGAGTCTGTCACCATCCATTCGGGCTACATGGTCCCTCCAGTATCTTCTTCTGGATCTACTCCACTGAACGATATCCTCTATTTCGCAGGTTTTCCTTATGTCTGCGTTGCGGACACGATCTCGGAGGGTTTTTCCAGTAATTGATCTTAGGACCTTCATCTCCGATGTTCTAAGTAGTCCCTTGGTTCGCACAGTGTCAGCCCGCGTCTCTACAGCGTACGTCATGATGGGTCGCACGCATGTTTTGTATATTCTGATCTTGCTGTCGATACGCATGTGCTTGTTTTTCCAGACCAGATTCTTCAGGCATCCTGACACGGCAGAGGCTTTACTGACTTGTTTACTGACTTGTATGAATCCGAAAATTTTTATTTGATTTTTATAATGTAAGCAAATACCTAAAGTTTTTTTTACTTAGTTTTTGAAGATCAAATCAGGTGGGTGGCGTCCCCCATCCTCCATATACTGAGTAAACCGTTTTCTGGCGTTTGTCATGACTCTTGCCAGCATATCAGGCGTTATCTTAGCAATTTCTTCCTGGATGTTTATCTTAAAACCTTTTAGGGTCCCTGGACGGTTCATATAAACACGGGATTTAAAAAAAAAAACATAGAAAAAATCACAAGGAGACAAATCGGGAGAGCGAGCCGGGCACTCCAAATCGCCCCTAATTGAGATGAGGCGCTCTGGGAAGTGTTCCCTCAAAACAGCCATCCCTTGACAGAAAACCTATATCCAGCCAGTTAAGTAAAATTGGCTGAAAACGAGAAGAATGAAAATGTGTATAATAACTTGTTAGATATCGGGTCACATCAATAATTTTAGTGACTTCAATTATAAAAACTGCAAGTTTATCCAAAGCTCATCCACCATTTCGAATCCGGACGATATTTAGGAACGATCACGTACGTAGGAAATTGCTCCAAGGAATTTCTTTGTCATCCAAATCTTTTAAACCCAAAGCAGACGCCATACCTGCATGGAGGATTCTTTTATTAATCGCAAAAATATCTGCCCTCGGAGGGTCGGAAGTTGGGGACGCTACATAAATCCTACCTTCTTAAGAAGAGGCATATTTTATTCATATTTTTTTAAACTTTGTTCTTATGAAATTGTAACTTATGTTGAAAGGGAAAATGTTTTATTACAGTCACAAATAAGAACGAATCTAGAGTAATGCGCTATCGTTAACAAAAAAGTATTATAGAGCTACTTCAGCAAGTAGTTAACATGGTTTACGTGGATATTCATAAAATTGAAAACGAAATCTACTGCAAATCCAGCAAGTAAAGTGAATATTTAATGATAATATTCCAGTGGGAAGAGCAATTAGTCTGCTGAACGCGGTCTCCTCGGAGATCGACGTCTTTCATATTAGCGAAGGTACGTTCAGGAGACAAATACTCTTGTCTTCCTAATGTCGAATCAACTCTAATGCGTTCCTGGTATTGTGTTGTATTTTTATAATATTTTACCTGTACTCAATAGATGCTTTGAACATTTTGCTGTTTGTAATATCTTTTGAGTTAATAAATTGGTTTGATTTGATTTGATTTGATAATGCCATAATAAGACAAAAAGAGTCATTCTCAAAAAATACGATAAAAATAAAATCAAACACTTGTTTTAACTAACAAACTAACCAGGTTGGCAGAACGAATAGACTGCCACACTTTTCTTTCCTGCTTATTTCTCTCGGTTCCTCAACATACATACATCGTGTCATGCACGCGCATCGATTTCTCTGACTCCTCACGTAGCCGACAATCAATATTTGATTTATTTGATCGTGTCACGTTTACCTCGGTCTTCCTTTATTTCTAGTTCCATTAACATCGTTAACATATACTTCTTTACCATTCTTTCTTCATTTATTCTGTCCATGTATCCAAACCGTCTTAATGATCCTTTCATTATATTCTTCATAACACCATCATTCGTACCGCATTCACTTATTATGGACTCACTACACAGAGTATACACACATTCGTCTAAGAGATCTCATTTCTACTTTCATCCTTATTTTGCCAGTTCCGTGTTTTTTTCATTCATCTATATAATTTATACGAATGAAAACATCTATTGTTAGAAGTTTTTGATGTCAATCTTTGATACGAAGCCAATTACTTAGTGGTTTGACATATTTAAAAATTAAATTAAACACTTTTTCACTTAGCATAAACCACTTTATTGAGTTAGTAGTACCAACCGGTTTCACTCTGTAGCTAGCTTCCTCAGAGCTATTCACAAACTGTCAATGTTCAGACTTTGAATATGAATAATTCGATAATGCCATGCTAGAAGAAAAGGAAGAAGATATCTTAAAGAAATACAATGTGTCCAGCGACAGATTTCCGATATTAAATTTAAATAATGTTCGATTGGGAAATACGGGGGAGACGCGGGGGCTATTTTGGTATCGTGTTGGGGATTTGTCAGTCACTATCAAATCAAATCAGTTTATTTTCTCAAAAGACATTACAAACATTTTTTATAGTTTAAGGCATCTATCGAGAACAGGTAAAACATAAGGAATATATAATACCAGGAACGCATGAGAGATGGTTCGACATTAGGAATACAAAATACTCTCCAAAGTCATGAGTATTTGTCTTCTGAATGTACTTTCACGAATATGAAAGACATCGATCTCCGAAGCGATCATGTTCAGCAGTTTGATTGCTCTCCCCACCGGCATCACCAGAGGCAGGTTGGTTCTGCATGCTGGGAGATAAAACAGTCTGTGCTGACGCTGTCGAAGATAGCCATCCGGAACATAAAGATGGATAGCCTCCAAGATGACGGAGTTCTCAAAGAATCCCCTGATAAGTCTGAAGAAATGGGTAAGTGTGCACCCATCCCTTCTTATCCGTAAACTATTGGTCCCCAGCATCCCCAAGAGGAATGCAGTGGGATAAAGCCACGGATAGCTACCAAACTCCCTCATGTAGAGATATCTCAGAAATCTTTTCTGAACCCTCTCTAACATGAGCGAGTATCTCGCCTCGTGGGGACTCCATATCACCGAGCCACACTCGAGCCGGCTCCGGACCAATGAGTTGTACAAAATTCGCAAAACACTATGGAGCGTTGGACAGGAGAGCAGCGTGCTTACACTAATGAGGCGTACTTAAAAAATGGCTATTCGCTTATTACCGCGCGACGAATAGAAAATGTGAAAATTCATTGTAATGAATAGCTTTGATCCACATGTTTTTTTAAAATAAATTATCAAATTCTGAAATTTGTCACTGAACACCTTGTACCGTGCCATATATTGAGTTACATATCGCACGCTTAATAGAACACTGGCTTAACTGAAAAAAACAAGTTTTGCTCAATCTGACATGAGTCGGTGTTTTAACAAAAAACAGTTGAATTCGTACGAATGAAAAAGACATATAGTGTAATGGACAGATAGTGTAATGGAGTTCAATTGACTTAATTTTAACGCGAAACGATGGATAGCGTTAACACAAGCTTCTGTCTAATGTTAATTAAATTATGACCTAAACCATAATCGGTCAGTTTACTATTAAGCGTGCGATGTGTGTGCTAACATTTATCCTAAGATTTATTTAAAATTTATATCTTGGCCCCGGAGAGGTAGGCATAAATAATGGACTGCCACACTCGCATCCTCTTCATTCATACATCTTGTCATGCACGCACGTCGATTTCTCCGACTCCTCACGTGAACAACATTCAATATTTGATTGATTTGATCGTGCCACGTTTAACTCGGCCTTCGTCTATTTCTAGCACCATTCACCTCGTTTACATACACCTTCTTCACAATTCTCTCTTCACTCATTCCTTCCATGTGTCCAAACTATCTTAACGACCCTTTCATTATTTTGTTCAAAACACTTTCATTCGCACCGCATTCACTTCTTATATTTTCATTCGACATTCTATCATACACAGATGAACACGTGACACAATCAAATAAATCAAATATTTAATGTCGGCCACGTGAGGAGTCAGAGAAATTGACGCGCGTGCATGACACGATATATGAATTTTGAGGAAGCGAGAGAAATATGTCAGGAAAGAAATGTGTGGCAGTCCATTCTTACTGCCTACCTCCGGGGAGACGGTGTGATGGTTAGTTAGTTTTATATTTTCACAACACTTCTTTTGTAATTGTAAATGAAAACGTTAGTCAGTAACGTAAACAATTTTATTATACATCTTTGTAATTTTCGAAGTCCGAAAAATTAACGAGCGCACATGTTACGATCAGTGGCGGTACTCCCATAGAAGCCCAGAAGCCCGGCTTGCGTAAGAAAGTTTGAATCAAAACCTCTTCTGTCTTACAGAGGTTCAGCTCTTGTGGCTTTTTCTCTTACGTCTGAAGGGAACATTGTTGGAAGCTGGCATGATTACTTACATTTTGGGGTTTTGATTCAAAATTTCTTACGCAAGCCGGGCTTCTGGACTTCTATGGGAGTACCGCCACTGGTTACGATGTTTGAATGTGAGAGGTATGTCAGGACAGGACAATATGGCAAATATATGTCTCCTCTCTAAGATCTTATTAGAGATCTCATTCTACTGCATTTATTCTACTTTCTTTTGTCAGTTTCATGCTTCAGTTCCTTCCAGTTCCATGCCATTCATTCCATGCTTATTGATCTGTCTGTAGAGATTCCAGTTTTTGGCCATTGCTCTCGCGTAATGTTGGGAATCTTGGGTGAATATGATTATTGGTTATGGGTTGGTAGTTCTGGTTTACGGCTATGTATAAACAGTGCGCTGGGGGTGAGGATTGCTCCTCCGAAGGAGTTTAGGGTGCTCGTATCTGCTACGAATGGTGATCGTTATTATTTGAGAGGCTTTATTATGAGATTAGCGGTTCTCAGTCAAGGAAAATAAATGGATCGGTTTATAGAATAAACCTCAATTTAATTTACAAACTAAAAACTTTTTAAAAAATGTATAATATTTTCTCTGCAAAATTTAAATAGTTTATTTATTATTATAATACTTGAGAAATCATATAAATACAACACCATGTACGTTTTTTTTTTTACAATATATTGTAGGTACAATATAAACAATATATTGTATGGAAGCGAAGCATGGAACTGGCAAAAGAAGGATGAAAGTAGAATAAATGCAGTAGAAATTAGATCTCTTAGACGAATGTGTGATACTCTGCGTATGATAGAGTGTCGAATGAAAATATAAGAAGTGAATGCGGTGCGAATGATGGTGTCATGAACAAAATAATGAAAGGAGAAAGGATGGTTTGGACATATGGAAAGAATGAATGAAGAAAGAATGGTAAAAAAATTATATATTAATGATATAAATGGAACCAGAAATAGAGGAAGGCCGAGGAAAACGTGGCACGATCAAATAAATCAAATATTGAATGTCGACCATGTGAGGAGTCAGAGAAATCAAAGCGCGTGCATGACACGATATATGAATGTTGAGGAAGCGAGATAAATATGTCAGGAAAGAAAAGTGGGGCAGTCCGTTCTTTCTGCCTACCCCTTCGGGGAGACGGCGTGATGGTTAGTTAGTTAGTTTTTTATTTGTAGGTACATATAGTGGAGAAGGATATTGAAAGAAGGGTTAAGGCAGGCAACAAAGTGAATGGTGCACTTAAAGTTGTCATCGCAAACAAAAATCTATCCAAGAGCTAAAATGGCAGTGCATAATGGTGTTCTCCTACCAACCCTTATGTATGGGAGCGAAGTATGGAACTTGCAAAAGAAGGATGAAAGTAGAATAAATGCAGTAGAAATGAGATCTCTTAGACGAATGTGTCGATACTCTGTGTATGATAGAGTGTCGAATGAAAATAAGAAGAAGTGAATACGGTGCGAATGATGGTGTCATGAACAAAATAATGAAAGGATCATTAAGATGGTTTGGACATATGGAAAGAATGAATGAAGAAAGAATGCTAAAAAAATTATATGTAAATGATATAAATAGAACCAGAAATAGAGGAACACCGAGGAAAACGTGGCACGATCAAATAAATCAAATATTCAATATCGACCATGTGAGGAGTCAGAGAAATCAAAGCGCGTGCATGACACGATATATGAATGTTGAGGAAGCGAGATAAATATGTCAGGAAAGAAAAGTGGGGCAGTCCGTTCTTTCTGCCTACCCCTTCGGGGAGACGGCGTGATGGTTAGTTAGTTAGTTTTTTATTTGTAGGTACATATAGTGGAGAAGGATATTGAAAGAAGGGTTAAGGCAGGCAACAAAGTGAATGGTGCACTTAAAGTTGTCATCGCAAACAAAAATCTATCCAAGAGCTAAAATGGCAGTGCATAATGGTGTTCTCCTACCAACCCTTATGTATGGGAGCGAAGTATGGAACTTGCAAAAGAAGGATGAAAGTAGAATAAATGCAGTAGAAATGAGATCTCTTAGACGAATGTGTCGATACTCTGTGTATGATAGAGTGTCGAATGAAAATAAGAAGAAGTGAATACGGTGCGAATGATGGTGTCATGAACAAAATAATGAAAGGATCATTAAGATGGTTTGGACATATGGAAAGAATGAATGAAGAAAGAATGCTAAAAAAATTATATGTAAATGATATAAATAGAACCAGAAATAGAGGAACACCGAGGAAAACGTGGCACGATCAAATAAATCAAATATTCAATATCGACCATGTGAGGAGTCAGAGAAATCAAAGCGCGTGCATGACACGATATATGAATGTTGAGGAAGCGAGATAAATATGTCAGGAAAGAAAAGTGGGGCAGTCCGTTCTTTCTGCCTACCCCTTCGGGGAGACGGCGTGATGGTTAGTTAGTTAGTTTTTTATTTGTAGGTACATATAGTGGAGAAGGATATTGAAAGAAGGGTTAAGGCAGGCAACAAAGTGAATGGTGCACTTAAAGTTGTCATCGCAAACAAAAATCTATCCAAGAGCTAAAATGGCAGTGCATAATGGTGTTCTCCTACCAACCCTTATGTATGGGAGCGAAGTATGGAACTTGCAAAAGAAGGATGAAAGTAGAATAAATGCAGTAGAAATGAGATCTCTTAGACGAATGTGTCGATATTCTGTGTATGATAGAGTGTCGAATGAAAATATAAGAAGTGAATGCGGTGCGAATGATGGTGTCATGAACAAAATAATGAAAGGATCATTAAGATGGTTTGGACATATGGAAAGAATGAATGAAGAAAGAATGCTAAAAAAATTATATGTAAATGATATAAATAGAACCAGAAATAGAGGAACACCGAGGAAAACGTGGCACGATCAAATAAATCAAATATTCAATATCGACCATGTGAGGAGTCAGAGAAATCAAAGCGCGTGCAAGACACGATATATGAATGTTGAGGAAGCGAGATAAATATGTCAGGAAAGAAAAGTGGGGCAGTCCATTATTTCTGCCTACCCCTTCGGGGAGACGGCGTGATGGTTAGTTAGTTAGTTTTTTATTTGTAGGTACATATAGTGGAGAAGGATATTGAAAGAAGGGTTGAGGCAGGGAACAGAGTAAATGGTGCACTTAAGTTGTCATCCCAAACAAAAGCCTATCCAAAAAAGTTAAGATGGCAGTGCATAATGGTGTCCTTGTGCCGACTCTAATGTATGAAAGAGAAGCATGGAACTGACAAAAGAAGGATGAAAGTAGAATTAATGCAGTAGAATGAGATCTCTAAGAAGAATGTGTAGTAAATCTGTATATGGTACAATGTCAAATGCAAGTATAAGAAGTGAATGCGGTGCGAATGAAAGTGTTATGAACAAAATAAGAAAAGAGTCATAAAGATGGTTTGGACACATGGAAAGAATGGGTGAAGAAGGTATATGTAAACGACGTGATAGGAGCTAGAAGTAGAGAAAGGCCGAGGAAAACGTGACACGATCAAATCAATCAAATATTGAATGTCGGTCACGTGAGAAATCTAAGAAATCGACGTGCGTGCATGACAAGATTTATGAATGTAGAAGAAGCGAATGTGGCGGTCCATTATTTCTGCCTACCCCTCCGGAGAGACGGTGTGACGGTTAGTTAGTAAGCTTTGTACATTCTAAATTTATAAGAATGAATATGCCTGTTTTTTTAGAAATTTGATTATATTTTATTTGAATGATATGTTTGTTTTATATGGTCAAGCTTGACGGAGATAACCAAGAAGCCAAGATCAAACGTAGGCGGGGCTCATGCATGCTCTTGCATGGGCTGCTTTCAGTTTACTGTCTTACATCCTTAAGTCTAAAAGATTCGCAAACCAAATGAAGAAAAAGATTTTCGACATGTGCATTCTCCCAGTTCTGACATACAGGCTGGAAACAGTTACGTTCACAAAAATAACAGTACTAAAACTCCGAGAGACCCAGCAGGTCGCAGCACCTTTGAAAGAAAGGTGCTGCGATGAATTTGTGGACTGAGAGAAGGAAAGCAATGGCGTATTCGACCCAACAATTAGCTATATTCCATGCATCAGGGCCCCAAAATCTCCACGCACATAAAGCTACATAGATTGAGATGGGCTGAACATGTACAGAGAATGCCGAACTCAAGGGTCCCCAAACTGGACACCCGGGCGGATGAAGAAGGGTAGTAAGACCAATGCTGTGATTAGTTGAGCCAAATAAAGTGTGCTGAAATAAAGCGGGACGCAATGCAACTTCTTCGGGTGCCGAACTGAAGGACGACTGCTGAGAACAGAAACTGCTGGAGGCGAAAGTTGACGGAAGCCATGGCTGGATATGGGCTATAGTGCCATCGGAAAAAGATATACAATAAAAATACATAAACAAATTATTCATGAATGTGATCTATTTTGTTTTAACCCATATAACAGATCAGGACCTTCAAGTATCTCCACAATATGGAAAAACAAAGTCATGGCCATTAAGAGTAAGATGAGAATCTATAAAACATGCGTAAGACCAATAATAACATATGGCGTCGAAGCAAGGGCAGACACAGCAAGGACCAAACAAGTTTTGAGGACTTCCGAAATGAAGACACTGATTACGATAGCAGGCAAGACAATGAGAGATCGCGTGAGGAACACCAGAATAAGATAGATTTGTGAGGTTGACGATATTATAAGATGGCGCAGACAGCGAAAAGGGGACTGGTACGGTCATGTTCAAAGAATGGACACCACCAGACTTCCCTATATTGCATTGCATAATCAACCTCGTGGGACTCGTCCTCGTGGAAGACCTCCTAAAAGACGGAAGGACAACTGGGAATCTACCTCACAGGAGGAGCAACACTCTGGAGAACAGACCAAATTGGTCTACAACAAAGAAAAAGAAGATCTGTTTTGACATTGTTCAACTTATTACTGTACTGTCATATATCAAACAAGTAAACACTTCATTTTATGTAGCAATATCAGTTTAATTTGACATTTATGATTTTATTTACCTAGACATATGAAAATAAATGTAAATACAGTTATAAAAAGGTGGCTGACAACCAAAGGTCTGGTTTATTCCAAGGGAAAGTTTATTATGATTGACATAACAAATAGAGAGTGAGTGGCAATCAAATTTGCCAAAAGGTTTCAACTGTGAAGTGCCCTTTTAGTTCCTCGGCTCCATAAAGGGCGTCAAGACGTCAGAAAGTAAACGTTTTTAGAATAAGCAAATGGAAATGAACAAGTGTCGAGTTGTAAATGTTAGCTGCGAAGGCGTTTTGTTTATTATGCAAGAATGGCGTATCAAAGAGAACTCAAATTTAATATTTCCCATTTGATTATCTTACAAATGATTTGTTATGGGTCAGACGAAATTAATTGGATGGATATTCAAAGGGATAAGGGAATTTGAATATATGGACCCAAATATTTGAATCATTACTAGTTGTGTAGAACTTAAGTTTGATTGTTGTAATACGTTACTTATAAATTAATTAACATAAAATATTTGTCATAAAACGTCTGTCTTCTTGGAGTTTTATTATATTTTTTAGATGAAAATTCCATCTAAAAAATACAATAAAACTCCAAGAAGACAGACGTTTTATGACAAATATTTTATACAATGAAAAATATACCGTTTATAAAATACACCGAAAATATTTGTTTGTTAATATGTTTGACTGCCCCTAACCCTCTAAATATGGAAAATGGAGTTTTACAACATTGTTTAAGAAACAACTATTAAGTTATCTAACATAACAAATCTTTGATATAGAGTTTTGTATACATTTTCAAAAAACCAATAAATACAATGTTCCATGTATGGAAAAAATAATTGAAAAATCTTAAGAATCAATTGTATCTCAATAGAGACAAAGATGCAAATTGGAAACAGAATATGGTTGATCGAGGTGTTTACAGGACTTATGACCTGTCATTGGTTGGGTTAAGCGCACGCTTTATGTAATACAACATTCCCCATTCCACCTTTTTTCTTATGACCACCATGTCTGACAAATTAATATGTTAATCTGTAAGACCACTCTTTGCATGGTAGTTTTTTCAATCTACACACTAACGCCATCTATGAAGATTGTATTTTTAAGCATTAATCAGAAGACCTTTTTAACGCAATGTGAAAGGCTACCGCCATTTAGCGCATGGCGGTAAATGGCGGTAGCTAGAAACCGCCTGGAGATGTCACTCCTATCTATATGCTATAATTTTTTGACCAGTTTTTGTTTTTACAACATTTTGAATGTATACAAATACTTGTAGACGAACAACTGGATTTCACCCATTGCGGGCTATCAATTCAAGAATCAATTGTATCTCAATAGAGACGAAGATGCAAATTGGAAACAGAATATGGTTGATTGAGGTGTTTGTCAGAGATGACAGGTCATAAGTCCTGTAAACAGCTCAATCAACCATATTCTGTTTCCAATTTGCATCTTCGTCTCTATCGAGATACAATTGATTCTTGAATTGATAGCCCGCAATGGGTGAAATCCAGTTGTTCGTCTACAAGTATTTGTATGCATTCAAAATCTTGAAAAATCTTATGTCGTCCCCACATCTGAGAATTCAACAAGATATTTTGTTGTTATTTTAAAATCCAATTTCAAATATAAATTAGAACCCTTAAAATACATTTTGTTCTGAGTTCTCTTTATGTAACGATTCATTTGGAACAAAATTAAGGTATTTTCCAGTTGGTCACATTATGATAAAAGTATTTCTATTCGTATTTTGATCTTCCCACATAACAGGCGCGTGACAACCTTGTAACCTCGGCGCCGAATGCTTTCGAGAATATGATTATGGTCGAAATGTTTTTCACGTTTTATGATGGGACGTGTAGGCGCATCGTTCCATAAAACAATAAAATCGGACGCCGAATAATATAAAGATATTCATAATAAGAGCTTTAGCATCGGTGGAAATAAACGGAGAACGAAAATAAACACTCCATGCGTTATATAATTTATTACAATCAGAGAAGCTTGGAGCTGGCAAAAGAAGGAGAAAGCAGGATTAACGACGTAGAAATGAGATCACTAAGAAGAATGTGCGGGAAAACGTTGTATGATAGAATACCGAACGATGAAGTAAGAAAGAAATGTAAGGCAGGTGACTGCATCATGGATAAAATTAAAAAGAATCCCTAAAATGGTTTGGACACATGGAACGAATGGATGAGAGTAGAATGGTTTAAAAGTTGTACACAAGCAGCGTGAGTGGAAAAAGAAGCCGAGGACGACCGAGGAAACCATGGCACGACCAAATTAATCAATTACTAAAAGGCGGTCACATTCGAAGTAGGAATAATCGACGTGCATGCATGGTACGATGTATGAATGTAGAGGAACCCGAGAGGTATGCCAGGACAGAGCATTGTAGCGATCCATCCTCTCTACCTACCCCTCCGGAGAAATGGCGTGTTGGTTAGTTAGTTAGTTAAAAAAAAAACAATGATATGTAACCAGTTTAATGGGTTGATTAGTTGAACAACTTCATTTGCTGAATCAGTTTAACAGTTTAATTATAATAGGATGAATTGTATCTCAATAGAGAAGAAGATGCAAATTGGAAACAGAATATGGTGATCGAGATGTTTACAGGACTTATGACCTGTCATTGGTTGGGTTAAGCGTACGCTTTTTGTATTAAAACATTCCCCATTCCACATTTTCTTATGACCACCATGTCTGACCAATTTTTGAAAGTTTTATATATGTTAACCTGTAACACCACATTTTACATGGTAGTTTCAATCTACACACTAGCGGATTGGAAGATTGGATTTTAAGCATTAAGCCGAAGATCTTTTAATTAACGCAATGCGAAAGGCTACCGCCATTATCGTATTGCTAGATAGCTTAATTATAATAGTTTATCAATTTAATCAGTTGAACAGTTTCATTTGTCGAATTGCTTTAACAGTTTATTAGTCTGATTAGTTTGTCGGTTTGTCAACTTGGAGGCATAGTACCAACCGTACGATGACCTAGCAGCACCTTTTAACGAGCATCGTAAGCCTAGCATGGATCGGGCACGTATGCCGAGTCGAAGAGACCAGAGCAATCAAGACCCTGTACGCGTCTAGACCGACTGAAGTAAGACCTCTAGGAAGGCCTAGACAGCGCATAATGGACAATATTCTGGCTGTTCTGGCTAGGTTGGGCGAATCGGACTGCTGGGAACACAAGGCGCAGGATCGAGGAGCTTGGCGAAAAATCATCAAGGAGACAAAAACTCTTCAAGATTTGTATGGCCATACAAAGTAAGTAGGTGAGTAGTTTGTCAGTTTAATTATCATAGTTTATCAGATTTACCGGGTTTATTTGTTTATCAATTTAATTAGATTTATTTGATTTATAGAAGAAGACCGAGGAAAACGTGGCACGATCAAATAAATCAAATATTGAATGTCGGCCATGTGAGGAGTCGGAGAAATCAACGCGCGTGCATGACCCGATGTATGAATGTTGAGGAATCGAGAGAAATATGTCAGGAAAGAAAAGTGTGGCAGTCCATTATTTCTGCCTACCCCTTCGGGGAGACGGCGTGATGATTAGTTAGTTAGATTTATTTGTTTATCAGTTAACTAACAAGCTAACTGAATGTAACCAATATTTGTAGACAAATACTGGATTTTACCCATTGCGAGTTAATCATTTTTAAGGATTGATTTGAAGTTGTATATATGCTACTATGTTGTACCACACTTCACATGTTGCTAGTTCAATCTACACTAGCGCCATCTATTAAGAATAGATGTAAGCATTAATGCTAACATAGTAGCATACATACAACTTCCAAAAAATTGTCAGACGTGGTGTGTTCGTAAGAAGGGCGGCATGGAGAATGTTGTTAACATTAAACGATCGCTTAACCCAACCAATGATAGGTCATAAGTCCTGTAAACGCCTCGACCACCATATTCTCTTTCCAAAAAAAAAAAAAAACAATTTACATCTTCGTCTCTATTGAGATACAATCAATCCTTAACAAACTAACTAACTAACCATCACGTCGTTTTCTCAGAGTGGTAGGGAGAAGGTTTGGGCCACCATGCTGCTCTATCCTGACATACCTCTCGAAAAACCGTACATCGTAACATGCACGATCGTCGTTATTTCGACTTCGAATGTGTCCGGCTTGGTATTACACGGCTTGTTTTTTCACTCACACTGTTGTATATACAGTAGTGTTAGTTTATCAGTTTAGTTAGTTCATTCTTTTTTCAAATTATATTACAATCACAATAATTGTTAAAGGCATTTTTTGGATACTATATTTATTTTAACCAAAGAAAGACTTATGAAGTAAACATATTATTCATGATTTAATTGTATCTCAATAGAGACGAAGATTCAAATTGGAAACTGAATATGGTTGATCAAGGTGTTTATAGGACTTATGACCTGTCATTGGTTGGGTTAAGTGCACACTTTATGTAATTACAACATTCCCCATTCCACCTTTCTTATGACCATGTCTGACAAATTTTTGGAAGTTGTATAAATGTTCAAGTCCAACACCAGAATTCACATGTCAGTTTCAATGCGCCATCTATGAATATTTTGATTATATATGTTAATCTCTAAGATTAATCTATATAATCTACATACTAACGCCATCTATGAAGATTTATGTTTATTAAGCATTAAGCAGAACATCTTTTTAACACAATATGAAAGGCTATCCCGCCATTAGCGCATTGTTAGAAGCCGCCTGGAGATGTCACTCCTATCTATATGCCAAACATAAACCAGTCTCTATTGAGATACAATTGAATTATGAATTGATAACCCGCAATGGGTGAAATCCAGTATTCGTATACAATTATATGTATACATTCAAAAAATATTGTAAGCATATTATGACTAAAATATGTTTACTTCATAAGTTCGCTGTCTTCCCTGACTTCGCATTATTAGTATTTATTTGTACATATTTATATTAATTTGAATTTCTTAGAAAATTGCTATGCTGTTCCAAAAGAAAACATTTTTTCGATTATCCCTTTCCCACTCGAACCCTTTCCTCAGATTTCACCACCGTTTGTTATACTATGAACATGTAAAAATTGTTATTCTTATTAAGTTGTTATACTGCCCTGATGAAGCTTGGGTCCAAGCAAAACTAGTTGGCATCAAATATAATAACCATACCGCGGTTGAATACAAAGTGTTTTATTTATTTTCTATATTTTAAATGTCTAACCACAAATTGAGTGCTTCATATAAAAAAATATTTCATAAATATTTCATTGGTTAAAGTTTAGTTATATATTTACGTCTGAATATGGAGGAGGTCACCTCCGAAACAAGTTGCATATAATATTTTTATTTTGTAAAAATATTTAATAAATAAAAGTGGATTGAATAGTGTTAATATTTCATCAAATATTGAATGTCGGCCACGTGAGGAGTCAGAAAAATCGACGGGCGTGCATGGCACGATGTATGAATGTTGAGGAAGCGTGAGAAATATGTCAGGAAAGAAAAGAGTAGTAGTCCATTATTTCTGCCTACCCCTTCGGGGAGACGGCGTGAGGGATAATTAATTATGGTTAATTATTCATATTTTAAATCCTAACTACAAAGGATTCTATAGTGCTTTCGCCTAAACTTTAAAAAGTGTAATAAGTTTAATTTAATATAATTAATATGCGCATGTGCGAAAAATACTTTTATATCATATAATATAATGGATTATTTTATGACCAGAAACTAGAAAATTTTCTTTGTTTTTCTTCTGAAATTGAACCACAAAATAAACATACATGCAATAAAAAAAAATTGGTCACAAGGGATCAATATGCCCAAAATTAATTTTCTTATTCCTCCCCTTACCGAAAACGTGATACCTAATATGAGACAAAAAATAACAGGCGCAGATTACCCAATAAGGAAACAAACAAAACTCCACCTGTACTCCCGCGCTTTATGCCTTAGGAAAAACTTTGAAATTCGAAAGCTGAAGTCTCTTTTCACATGGTGGCTATATTCCACGAAAAACCGTGTAAAAATGGTATTTAATCGTGGATTTCTTTGTGTACAAATCAATTCAAGATATATAATAATATCCTTACACTTGTGTAATATGTTTTATAATATCGTGTGTGTATGAATGTGGAGGAAGCTGTGTCAGGATCAGGAAAAGACGTGTGTCAAGATCGAGTAGTGTGGCGGTCCATTCCCTCTGTCTACCCCAACGACAACAAACCTCACGAGAAACAGTGTGATGTTTTTACACCAAGATATATAGTTATTTAAACACCGTAAAATTAAAAAACTTTGTTTAACATATATATCACAACTGTAATTATATTTTTCGCGAAAGCTATTTCGTCAACCTATGTTGACATCATCAGGTGTTACAATAATATATCAACTGTCAAATTCTCGTGATTTTTCGAATCTTTATGTTCCTATGTCAATTTGAAAATTTCTTTGATATAATTTTGAAGTTCTTGCTGGAGTTGAGTTAGGTACCTAAATATTTTAATTAAAATAACGGTTAGTAACTATTTATAGGAGAACATATTAAATGTGGAAAATAAATAATAGTTATAATAATAATAATTAAAAAAAAACAGTTATCAGAAGGAACAATTACACATAAAATAGAGTCAAAACGATGAATCTTAATAAATAAAAGACGATAAACATTATAAGAAACTAGATTACATTAATAAGAAAGGGGACAAAAGTGGAAGGTAGTATTAATGTCAACATAGGTTGACGAAACAGCTGTCGTGAAAAATAAGAGTTCCGCTTTGCTGGACTTAAATATAGTCAAATGTGGGAAATACAGTGTTTTGATTCATAAAAATTGACACTAATTGAAAAACATTATAGAATTCTAGTGTAAACGCCTTAAATTAAAAAAAAGGTTTAATTAATTTTAATAATCCATTGTTTTGGCCGAAACACTATGTTGATACTTCAACATTATTAACTGTTAAAAAATAAAACGTGGTTTATGGTACCACTTTTTTTATATTTCGGGACAGCTGTTTCGTCAAGCGATGTGGTTACAACATTTTCTTCAAATGTTAAAATTAATTATCGTACGGATGATGTCAACATAGGTTGAGAAACAGCTGTCACGAAAAATAAAAATATAATAAAAAATTGTGATACCATAAACAGCGTTTTACATTTTGACATTTAATAATTAATTTAATATTTGATTGATATAACAATAAAACTACTATCAATTTCAAAGTCTCGCAGATGAACACATGACGCCAGAATCAAAATACACTCTTGTTGGTGTGTTTATACCCAAACCCTTATAAAACAGTCGTTAGTGGAGCCCTAAGCATCAGCAACCCTTACTGAAAGCATTCCCTCGTTGCCCCGAGGCTGGGGGCTTCGCGTGGGATCAATTTGAATCAGTTTCCGTTAAACATTAAGACGTTTTAAGTGTTTTTCCTCCCTGAAAAGTACGCGTGATTTATGGGAAAGCGAAAATATGTGTATTTTAAGTATTGAAGGTTAGAAATATGAAGTAGAAAAACTAATATCAAAGTTTGTTGTAGATATTAGAAAGTAAAACAGAATATCCGGCATAAATAGGTATCAGAAAGTAATAAAAACAGTTTTTTGAATCCTTACTAATATAAAAATGGATCATTACTATAGTTTTAACATGTAGATCGAATGAACACTAAAAAATACTTATAAATGGAATTAATACATGTATTTCAATAAACCGGGTGGATGCAGAGCGGAAGCTGTGTAGACTTCACGAGGAAGCGGCAAAAGAAGATCTCAAAATAAACATGTCCAAGACAGTAGACCTACGAGTGTCCACAAAAGACTCCACCCCAATCTTGCTCCACGGTGTCCCCCTTGTGAACACGACCAGCTTTTGCTACCTTGGTAGTATGATAGCAGGCTCGGGTAGTACGGAGGAAGATGTAGCCAGCAAACTCAACAAGGCAATGGGAGCTTTCGCTATGCTTCGCCCTGTATGGCGTTCCAGTATCATTTCGAGAAATCTCAAGCACCATCAGCAATAGCGTTAAAAGCGTACTGCTGTACGAATGTGAGACATGAAAATCTACCGCAGACGTTATTGGAAAACTTCAGGTGTTTATAAATAGGTGCCTTCGCTCAATATTCAAGATCTATTGGTCCCAAACAGTGTCAAATGCCGTTCTCTGGACCATGGCAGGCGAAAAGCCGATTAGAGAACAAGTCACTAGACGCAAATGGCAGTGGGTCGGTCACACTCTGAGACGGAACCCAGACTAGACTGGTCCCCTTTGGGGGGAAAGAGGAAGAGAGGCAGACCTAGAGCCAACTGAAGAAGAGCCCTGCAGGACGAGGTTAAGGCAGCAGGCCTCACTTGGGATGATCTTAGACATCAGGCATGCGATAGAGTCGGGTGGAGAAGGTTCCTTGAGGCCCTATGCACCACGGAGGTGTGACAGGACAAAAATAAAAAGAAGAAGACATTTATTGTTGCTTGGTCAATGATGAAAAACTGTTTATAGAATATTTAAGAAAATTTACGTTTTCAAGAAGAGTTATTCATATTTAAGAAAGTTCATAATTCGATCATTATTAGATCTCAATAAATATTTGATTTTGCCTCGAAAAGGTTTGTAGATCTTATATTTCATGTAAGTGACATATTTCATCGCCAATATCGAAATATCTGATAATACCCTAACAAGGGGAAGCATGTATCTGCCATTAATAAAGTAAAACTTGTAGGAAACAGATGAACATATATTATTTATCAATAAATTATACTGAAAATAACGATTGAATTCAATTGATATTATATTTTTTTAACTTATAGCGTTTACATTCAGGCACCTAAAAACCTATATCGTTAGCCTGAATATGAATGTAAAATATAATACTCAAAATGAAAAATATATTAATTAACACGAATGAAAACGTCAGTTTTCTAGAAGTTTATTATATTTTATGGGAATGACATGTTTCGCCCTTCTAAGGCATTGGCGAAACATGTCATTCCCTTAAAATACTCGAATTATAAAACTTCTAGAAAACTGACGTATTCATTCGTATTCATTATTTAATATGGAGTTTTACATCATTGATCAAGAAACAATAAATAAGGAAAATATAGTGTTTTAATTGTATCTCAATAGAGACGAAGATGCAAATTGGAAACTGAATGTGGTTGATCAAGGTGCTTACAGGACTTCTTCATAGATGGCGTTAGTATGTAGATTATAAAGATTAATCTTAGAGATTAACATATATAATCAAAATCTTCATAGATGGCGCATTGAAACTGACATGTGAATTCTGGCGTTGTACTTTAACATATATACAACTTCCAAAAATTTGTCAGACATGGTCATAAGATAGGTGGAATGGGGAATGTTGTAATTACATAGAGTGTGCACTTAACCCAACCAATGACAGGTCATAAATCCTGTAAACACCTTGATCAACCATATTCAGTTTCCAATTTGCATATTCGTCTCTATTGAGATACAATTAAATCATTCATTATTTAATATGGAGTTTTACATCATTGATCAAGAAACAATAAATAAGGAAAATGTAGTGTTCATAAATTCATAAAAAATCATCCTTCATTGTTTGCCTAAGTTTCTTACCAGATTGAGGCAACTAACTGCCGAATTTTACTGATGTGTATTGACCAAATTAAATATAGCACTCTTTCAAATAGAATATATGATAAATCCAAAGCATTTGGTAAGATACATTTTAAAATGTTTTATACTAAAGTGGTTAAGTTTTAAGAACCCATTTCTGGCTCCCATTTGTTTGCGAAGAAACGTAGTTTATTAAATTACCTATTTGTAAACAGTGAACGTGGAATTTTAACTTATTCGTTTGTAAATAAGGCTTTGCGAACCGGCTAGCGCTGGGAACTAACATATAGGTAAGTATTTATTCTGGCCGATGAAATCTAAGCCATGAATACAAAGTTCTTTATTTTTCTCAACACAGATTCTTCAAGTGTTAGAATTATTTTAATCATTATAACGTGGGTGAAAAGTATTCAACAAACCAAACGGAGCACTACTCCTGATGGTACTCACAATGTATTATTTTTGGCCGAGGGAAACATATTATTCTTGTTATTCTCCTTTTAGATATTTCGTCTATTTCTGTTCCTTAAAACCTAACTAACTAACTAACCATCACGCCGTCTCCCCGAAAGGGTAGGCAGAAATAATGGACTTCCACACTTTAACCGATGCGGCAATCCACCTTTCTTTTCACCCCCGCGAGAGACGCGGTGTGATGGATAGCGAACCTCATCGCCACCAATAGGCATCTCCCGCGCACACTTCAATCATCCAACATCCACAAAATAAATCTAAAACAAATAAAATACAATGATAATAACAAAATAAAAATAATTTTTGATGCTGCACATGATGTCAGCTGGACGATCCGAACTTTTATTTAATTTATATTCCACGTATCCACCGTTTTTTTTTTAATTAAAGGTAATTAGACACGTCAAAAAAAATCCAATGCCAGCAAGAACTTTAATATTGTATTGAAGAAATTATTCAAATTGTCATTTTCAAATTGTCAAATTGTCAAATTGTCAAATTGAAATTTTTATTTTTACACTTCGTCACCTGAGAGTAAGAAGGTTCCAACTGACAAAAGTAAAAAGCTGAGAAAAATGAAGTCAAAGTTTTGTTGGTTTCGGGTGTGTATCTTGGAATAAAAGGATTTTATTCCAATTTCCAGAGATTGTTTTACCTACAAACTTGTAAATTTTGTCTGGTAACAGTTGGAATAATAATGTTCTAAGTTTAAATGAATCCTTCTTCAATGAATCGTGTGTTTTGAATGGTCAGATGGAACTTGATTCTTTTCGTAACATCAAAATGACGATACTATTACATGTTATTTTTAATTGTACGTATAGATAAGGTTAGTAAGAACCCTTTTCACGAAAAAAAGCCAAATGTGAAATTTTGTTAGTTGGAACCCTCTTACTCTCAGATGACGACTTGTCAAAATTCTTTATATAAACGAAAAAACTTTTATATATTAAAATCTTAAAATCAGTTCTCGTATAAATATCGAAAAATAACTATTTTTCCGGTGTGATATCTTTGAAACAAACTGATTGAGGAAAACATGGCATGATTAAATCAATAAACTACTCAATAAATAAATACTAATCAGAGTAATCAATAAATTACTCAATGGCGACCATTTTCGAAGCCGGAAAAATTGAAAAGTGTGTATGTTACGATATACGAATATAGTATGTCAGGTTAGTGAATTATGGTGGTTCATCCTCTCTGCCTACCCCTCCAAAGAAACGGCATGATGGTTAGTTAGTAAGTATATAATATAATAATAATCTTGTTTAAATAAACAATGCACAGCGAAAAGAAACTGAGCAAAATATCGCACAAACATTGTAGGACGGAGCGTGCGTGAAATATTGCCCCTTGGGGGAAACTACACACAAAGTTGGAGAAGCGTCACTCCCGCTAAAAAATGGCTGTTTTATTTTACCCCCGCAGAGTTTACAGTGGTAGGGACTTTAACTGAACGTGTCACATATTTTTTACGGCTGGCAACAACGGCCACCGCAATTGTACACTTGTCACCAGCCAGATTTCAGCGGCCATTTTGAAAAGTGGAAAATTTTAAAGTTTTATTTTCCCGCGCTTGTCACGGCGTAATTGCAGTCTGTGCATCTGTGGCCGTTTCCGCTACACGAAGGGGTTAATCTCAAGCTCTCGCGGTGGTTGTGTTACAAAGCTTTTTCCATAGAAATAGTTTTTAAACTGTCCGTTAGTCGCATCCTAGGGACAGTATTTAGTATTTTCAATGTACAAATTTAATAGTATTTTACAATTTAATTTATTCTACTTCTCAGAGAAAAATATTTCCATTATTATGGTTTATTTAGTAATTTTGTTATGGTAATAAACAGTGATTTTTAATACATACATGCATACTTATTTATTGTTTCTTGAACAATGATGTAAAACTTCATATTAAATAATTAATACGAATAACAACATCTGTTTTCTGGAAGTTTTATTATATTATATTTTATGTGAATGACATGTTTCGCATATCTACGCTATTATCATATGCTTTAGATAGAAAAAACATATCATTCACATAAAATATAATTAAACTTCTAGAAAATATACGTTTTCATTCGTATACATTATATTATATAAAAATACGTTTTTATATTAATAAAACATTACAGGAAATCGGTACATCAACGTGCTTTTAGCGTAGTTGGTGTGATAAGCACGAAGAATAAATACTTGGTTATGGTTCGTAGAATTGAAAATAAGCGAGACCTTGTAGTCCGAAAACGTATAAAATATTAAATAATTCAAAAGATTATATATGTGACCGGTTTCATTCGATGTTTTACTATATACATATCTTAATAATTATTATATAGATTGAAACGCTAAATTGAAGGTCAGTACGAATTTTACATTTTTACATATTAGTTATTATTATAGTATTACGTGTATTGGAATAAAACTTCTATGGGCGCGGTAGGGCAAATTGACCTGAACATCCCGAAAAACGTAACCCTTACAAACATTTTTGTGGCAGGTGAATACTTTTCAAACGCTAGGGGTGTTAAAGTCTATATTGGTTTCCTCGGAAAACTTCAACGCATCGTCTATACAAAACTTTTCTTCTTTGTAAATCTATTTTGATCAGGTAAAATGTAATAAGAACAGGTAATGCATTGAGAACTGGTAAAATGCATTCAGTACAGATAAAATGTAATATATTATACCAGGAACACATGAGAGATGGTTCAACTTTGGTTCTTGAGATGCCACTTAGGCCTTTTTAATGTGGTAGTTTACCGTTGCCTTTCACATTTTTTTTATACAACAGGTTATAAGAAATCAATTACTGAATACATATTTAGCTATTTATCCTCGTGATATGTGATACGTAGTTAATCTATCACCATTTTATTGTCACGTGAATTCTACACCAGACCAAAGACAGTGTGATAATCACATTGCCATCGCCGAGAATCTAACTCAGGACCTTCGGTGTGGCAGTCATAGCTCTTGCTACTCTGGGAAGAATCCTTAGAGATAGGATACCCAATGAATAAATTCGCAAATCCTTCAAAATTTAAGACATAGTGAGATGGAGTAGGCAGAGAAGACGATTCTGGAAGGACTACATCTAGAGAATGGATCCAGCAAGAATTCCTAAGATCGTGATGCACGAGACTCGAGAGGGCCGTCGTTCACCAAAGAGATGGAGAGAAGGCTGATCGTCTTCATCACAGGAAGAAAGTTGATATCCTGCATAAACAGATCGCAAGATCTACAATCAGAAGAGGAAGAAAAAGAAGAAGCTGTGTTAAAAAAAATAGTGTTTTTTTTATACCTGTTTTTTCGAGCGCCAGGGTGGTGTAACCCTTATAAGATAGAGGAGAAGAATTTGTGTTTGAATTTTATTTAGGTGTTTTATTCAACCGTATCATGTGTAAATGTATCATGTATAAATGTTTGTCTACGCAACTTATGAAAGGGCCGTACGACCGGTCTACATACACATTAAATATTAAGATGTACGATGTACCAATTTGTTCTACATGAAACTCGCCCTCTGTACACATGCTCGTGTGAAGTTGGTTCCAGTTTATCTGGTCTATAAACAGAGAAGTGTGACATCTATTCCCCGTGGACCTCCCTTGACTTATGCTATGAGATTCTGCACTCAAACAGAATATAATCCAACTGCGCTTGCTCTTGGTCCACTGGTAATGTCGCAAACGATGTCTGAAACTAACGAAGGGGTAGGCAGAAAGAATGGACTGCCACACTTTTTTTCCACACATATTTCTCTACGCGACCAGCTGTATACTAAAAAAAACATGAACATAATAATAATACTAATAATAATAATCCTACGACAAGCAGTTTGCTAAGATTTGAAAATGGAACATGTTCACGTAGATAATGTTGTGGAAAATCTTTTCTGAATACAAAATAGACTCCAACTGATCACGGAAATCGAAAAGCTTTACGAGGGAAGCGTTACTAGTATCAAAGTAAATGAACATCAAACAGCTTCATTTGATATCAACAAAAATATTAAACAGGGTTGCGTAATGTCCCCGTGGTTATTAAATATTTATAAGGACAAGTGTGTAAAAAAATTTAATTGTGTAATTTTAAATATCATCCACGTGAGGTGTCGGACAAATTGAGATGTATTATTACGATGTATGAATGTTGAAGATTTGATAAGAGTATGTCCGAATAGAACAGAGTGGTGGTCCATCCTTTCTACTCAGTAGTTTAAAAAAATCAATACAAAATGGTGTTCAAACAAAAATATGTTAAAACAACATATGTTTAAAGAGGTCACTCACTCCACCTTTCAAGAGTCTGATCTCACATCCAAAAACAAGCTGTTAATACAGAAAATGTAAATATGTGCCTCTTACCAGGAAATAAAACCTCCCAAACTTGTAAGACACTAACTACTGGGGTCTTAGACAGTCAGCAAATATACCAATCTGGTGAAATACCAACCATCATAAGACTGGTTGTCACTTACGGTTGTGAATAGTCCCTATCACAGCGAATTTTTTTAATGGATCTTATAAGTATTTCGGCCACAACATCTTACTTTCCAAAGATAGTCAGACTGCTGAGCTTCAGAGGAGAATCGGTCATGGGTGGGCGGCATTTGGCAATCAGAAGAAGTTCTTTGATAGTAACATGCCCCAATATCTAAAACGCAAAATGTATGATCAATGCGTACTTCCAGTACTGACATATTGAATAGAAATGCTAACCCTCACCAAGTCGACCATAAGGAGACTCCGTGTAGTACAGAGGAAACATGAAAGAACCATGCTACATGTAAGACTCTCAGATCGAATAAGAAATACAGAAATACGTAGAAAGTCGGGGGTAACAGATGTCGTCGAAAGAGTAGCTAAGCTTAAATGGCCATTTGCGGGACATGTTGCCAGATTGGTAGACGATAGGTGGACCAGAAGGGTGGTGGAGTACAGACCCCGCGAAGATAAAATAAATAGATAGAGACCCCCCACACGTTAATCCGATGACATTCGAAGAATTGCTGGCGATTGATGCGAAAGGCACAAGACAGGAATACGTGGAGAAGTATGGGAGAGGCCTATGTCCAGCAGTGGACGACAATGGCTGTTTAAGTAAGTAAGTAAGTAAAGTAAAATGGATCTTACAGAATCAAAATAAATCTTAAGCTAAAAGTATTGATTGACCAGAAAACTTTAATGAATCGTTTTCTTGAAGTCTAAACGCCTAGTTTTGCGTAAATGGGACTAGAGGAAACCTAAAAGATCTGATGAATTCAGAGGGATAGCCAGGAACACGAACTAGTATAGGACTGTCGTGGAGGAGGCTAAATCCTTCATCAGAATGTAACGCTGAGAAGAAAGAAGAATTTTTAACAGCATATTTGTCATCATCTTTATCAGACGTCTGTCATCCACTCCTGAACGTACGCCTCTCCCAAAGCACGCCACCGCCCCATATTCATTGCCGCTCCTATCCATCCATGTCCAGCAATCCTTTTCAGATCGTCAGTCCAGCGGACAGAGGGACGTCCAACTCTACGGAATCCTGTACGCGGTCTCCACTCGAGAACCCGTCTTCCCCGTCGGCTGTCGGTTCTCCGACAGATATGGTCAGCCCACCGCCACTTCAGCCCGCCTATCCTCAGAGCCACCTCAGTCACCTTGGTTTGTTGTCGAATAAATTCGTTTCTAAATCTGTCCCTCAAGGTTATTCAAAACATGGCTCTTTACATGGCGCGTTGGGCGACCTTGAATCTGTAGACTAGACCTTTTGGCAGTGTCTCGGCTCCGTACGTCATGACTGGCAAAACGCACTGGTTGAAGACTTTATTCTTGAGGCATTGTGGTATTTTAGAAGTGAGAACATGACGTAATTTTCCATGGGTCGCCCAACCTAACTGAATTCTTCGGTCGGCTTCTTTCTCGAAACTGTATGATTTGGCCTGTTTGTGTATTTTGTTTATTTCTTAAAATGTAACACCACAAATTAATTGCCTCAAATTAAAGAAATCGTTTTGACAGAAATATAGAGCATTATCATATATGATTTATATCCTCTTCTCAATCAGAAGCAAGTTTTACAGATCCTAAAGGATAATGATATGGCTGATCTGGTTAGGTTAGGCGAATCTGACTGGAAGCAAAAGACGCAGGATCGAGGAGCTTGGAAAAAATCAGCAAGGAGACTAAAACACTTCAAAGATTGTATGGCCATAAGAAGTAAGATCCTAAAATGTACCGTATCTCTCCTATTATCTTGCCAATGTGGTGGAAGGATTCATCATATGATTCGTATAATTCATTGAAACGATAACTTGTAATAGCTTTTATAAGTTATGTCCGCAGTTCTGTATGTCAGAACGGACATAATAAGGCCCGGGTAGCGTTATTGATAAAGTTTTGGCCCCGGGATGCACTCAGCCCTGCCCCCACTGAACGAGCGCACCTTCGCAGTAATTCGCGGGCGGAATGCATTTAACCCGGGAGTTTATCCCGGGAACCCGGCGTGCGCCGCGCATAATAAAGTGATCGCTTAATTCGGGCAGCGCAGCATCCGCAGTGGTGGCGGTTAGATAGATATATTTGATAGTGTGAGAATGAGAATGAGTGGGTGAATTCAAACAAAAGACGTAATTCCGCCTCGTGTAATACGTGACGGTAATGTGATTCCGTGGTGTTAGACAGTGGTTAAATCGCTTAGATTCAATTAATAGGGTTAAAGGATTATTCCCTAGAATTATCGTATAAAATTCTTTGCTATTAATTTAATTTTAATATTTTATTCATTTAATTTATCTTATATTTAAAAGCTGCCAAAAGCAATCCTTCTTCTCCTTCTTCATCTTCCTTGTTGTAGACCTATGTGCTCTCTTTTCCTGAGTGTTGCTCCTCCTGTGAGGTAGAATCCCAGCTGTCCTTCCATATATTTTTATAGGTCTTCCACGAGAACGAGTCCCATGAGGTTGATTATGTAGTGCAATATAGGAGAGTCTGGTGGTGTCCATTCTTTGAACATGCCCGTACCAGTCCCTTTTTTGCTTTCTGCTCCATCTTATAATATCCTCAACCTTACATATCTCTCTAATTCTGGTGTTCCTCACGCGATCTCTCAGCGCCTTGCCTGCTATCGTTCTCAGTGTCTCCATCTCGGAAGTCCTCAATACTTGTTTAGTCTTTACTGTGTCTGCCCTTGTTTCGACGCCATATGTTATTATTGGTCTTACGCATGCTTTATAGATTCTCATCTTACTCTTAATTGCCATGTCTTTGTTTTTCCATATTGTGGATTTTAGAGCACCAGAGATTGCAGCTGCCTTGTTTACTGGCTTGTATTCCTTCCCGCAGATTAACTCCTCCCACCAGGTCTATGCCTAGATACTTGAAGGTCCTGACCGGTTCTATGGGTTGATTTTTTATAACTAGGTTACATGTTTTGGGTGTTTTGGAAAAGGTCATACATTTTGTATTTTCAAAAGAGATGTTGTATTTCGTACAGGCGTGATGTAGTCTAGCTTCTTCTACTTGTTCGCAGTATGGAAAAACAAAGACATGGCCATTAAGAGTAAGATGATAATAAGGCAGACACACTAACAACCAAACAACTTTTGAGGACTTCCGAGATGAAGACACCGAGAACGATAGCCGGCAAGACACTGAGAGATCGCGCGAGGAACACCAGAATTAGGGAGATATATGAGGTTAAGGACATTATAAGATGGAGCAGACAGCGAAGAATAGACTGGTACGGTCATGTTTAAAGACTGGACACCACCAGTTCCCTATATTGCATTGCATAATCAGCCTCATGGGACTCGTCCGCGTGGAAGGCCTCCTAAAAGATGGAAGGGTAAATGAGAGTCTACCTAAAAGGAGTAGCAACACTCTGAAGAACAGACCACATTGGTTTACAACAAGTAAGAAAAAGAAGAAGAATATGTAAAAAATTTCTTCTACTTCTGCTTAATTTAGGACTGTGTCCTGTTATTTCTCGGAGCCTGTTCCTGGGATGCAGATGTCCAACTGTCTCGCCATATTTTAGGTGGTCTTCCTGCAGGTCGATTTTCTGTTGGTACTTTATTTGCGGCTATATTTATCACTCTTTCAAAGCATGCTTTTTCTACATGATCTCTCAAGTAGCGTCTTGTCAGTCTTCCGGAATCTATGATATTATATTATCGGAGCACTGTGTTAAAAGTTTAGTTTGGCACTTGAAATGAAAATTTTTAAGCATCCTGGTTCCTTATCCCGGCTCCCGATTCCCGGGAGTGCGGTGACAGCCCTGCCCCAGCCGGGATATTGCGCCTAGCGTGGCTCTAATCCCATATGCAAATATTGCAATCCCACGCTCCGAGACGGAGATAATCAATTTGAATCTTGCACATTATGGGGCATGTTCACAACAATATTTTCTTTAGATTAAACCCTTAAGTTTACACGGGGTGCAATTCTTTATCAATTTTAATTTCATAAGAAGCAAACAAGGAAAGTTCTTTATTACTCTTAGATAGAATTTCATTAAGGTTGTTTACATTATAAGTGTATGTTGACTATGTAATTGTAGCTAGAAATAGTGGAAGACGGAGGAAAACGAGGAACGATAAAATAAATAAAATTTTGTAGGTCGGCCACGTGAGGAGTCAGAGAAATCGACTTGCGTGCATGACACGATGTTTGAATGTTGAAGAATCGAGAGAAGCATGTCAAAAAAGAAAAGTGAGGCAGTAAATTATCTCTGCGTATCCATTCGGATAGACGGCATGATGATTATCAGGGAGTAAGGTAATTATCCGTGGCTCTATCCCACGGTATTTCTTTTAGGAATGCTCAGAACCAATTCTTTACAGCTTCGAAGAGATGGGCATCTCATTACCCATTTCTTTAAATTAATCAGGCGAAAGTTCAAAAACTCAGCCGTGCTAGAGGGTGTTGGTCTTTTTGTCTCTGATAGATTTCTCCGACAGGGACAGTACAAATTGTTTTACCTACCGGCCACCAGAACCAATCTGCCTCTGGTGACATTGGTGGGAAGAGCAATTAGTCTGCTGAACCCGATCCCGACCTTGGAGATCGATGTCTTTCATATTAGTGAAGGTACGTTCAGGAGACAAACACTCTGGACATTAGAGAGTATCTTGTCTTCCTAATGACGAACCGTCTCTCATGCGTTTCTGGTATTTATAATATTATTGTCCGTCGATTTTGTCGAAACACTATGATACTTTAACATTATAAACTGTTGAATAAATAAAAATTGTTTTATGTATCACGATTGTATTTTTATTTTTCGCCACAGCTGTTTTGTCAACCTATGTTGACATCATCAGGTGTTGCAATAACATTAACATAATTGTAACACCTGATGATATCAACATAGGTTGACAAAACAGCTGTCGCGAAAAATAAAAATAAAAATGTGATACATAAAACAAAGTTTTTTAATTTAACAGTTTATAATATTATTGTATATATTATATTTTACCTGTACAGAATATATGCCTTAAACATTAATATTGTTTGGAATTATTTATAGTTTCTTAAACAATGATGATAAACTCCATATTAAATAATCAATACGAATGAAAAAGTCAGTTTTCTAGAAGTTTTATTATATTTTATGTGAATGACATGTTTCGCCCTTCTAAGGCATTATCAAATGTCTGACATTTTATAATGCCTTAGAAGGGCGAAATATTTCATTCCCATAAAATATAATAAAACTTCTAGAAAATTGACGTTTTCATTCGTATTGATTATTGTTTATAATGTCTGTTGAGACAATAAACTGATTTGATTTAATTTGAATATAATTCATGAGATTGGCAGTTTTCATTTAATAATTCCTATGCAAGGCGAAACTTATCATTATTTGTCATTTAACGTATTATCCACAGCCTCGCGAGCATCTTCATTAGATAATATATTCTGTGGACACGTTGTTAAAAAGTATAAATATCCCGTGGTCCGTAATTAACGCTCATAGCAAAATAATTTCACGGCAGGCACATATTATTCACAGGCGGTAATGCGGTGAAATGGCCCATAACGGTTATGAGGAACCCCGCTTAACTCCTAATAAACGGACCCCGAAGATTAAGTATTTACCCGGAGAATGCCGGTTACAAAATGGCTCCCGTGACTCAAAATGGCGCCGCACTTAAAAATTAACAGTATCGCTATTATGTTCAAATATTTTACGGTTTATTTTACCGCATGGATAAAATAAACCATGTTTATGTATGCAACATGAAGATAAATAAAGACAAAACAAAGCTTCTGACTGTAGGCCGACAACATCAGATGAGAGTAGTGATGTCAGGAGTTCCACTAAAGAACACCAAGGAGTTTGTCTACCTCGGGAGCAAAATAACATGGAACGGTCGGTCTAAGAGCGAGGTCGACAGCCGTATACATCAGGCTAGGCTTGCATTTAATAAAAGGTCGAAAATAATAGAATCGAATAATATAGACCTAAAACTGAGAATACTCCTCATCGAGACCTATGTATGGAGTATCTTGATGTACAGCTGCGAGTCATGGTGCCTATTCGAAAAAGGTAAACGGAGACTAAAGGCTTTTGATTTATGTTCCTATAGAAGACTATTAGGAATTTCCTGGAGAGACCACATCACGAATGAGGAAGTTCTTCAAGGAATCGAAGGAGGAAATCACCTGCTCAGGACCTTGTCTGAAAGGCGTGCAAGATGGATCGGCCATGTAATACGTCAAGAAGGTCTCTTGCATGCCATAATGGAGGGTATGACCGAGGGGACAAACTCTAGGGGACGCCCACGCCGAGAGTACCTGGAGGACCTGTTGGTGGACGTGCACTGCTCATCATATGCAGATATCAAAAGAGCCGCACAAGACAGGGAAGAGTGGAAGAGAAGAATAGAGGAAATTGCTGCAAACCAATCCCAGGATTAAAACCAGAGAGAGAGAGGTGTTTGCACCCGATGATATCAGTGAGTATCGCAGGGAGAGATAATAATTTATACAACCTTATGTTTTCGTTTAAATATTGGGTTGATGCAAAAGTTTTGACGTTTTTGTATGATCCCATTTTTTTCGGAATTGATGAAAAAATCTGTTTTGAAATGATCCTATTATATAAAGAATGCTTCCTTTCTACTTTCTATTCAGTTTTGGCCCAGCCGGGGTAGAGTGAAGAGCCCTTATATTTTTTTCAAAATTCGGTCGAAAAAGTGAATTTACGTCATTTTTTACTGTATGAACTACGTAAAGGGCAACCAAATACATTTGCGATGTGTATGGAGCAGATGTCATCAAAGTTTGACTAACACAAAAATGTAAGAACGTAAATTTCCACGGTTATCGTATACAGAAATATTTTTCGGGGTGAAACCGTGTTCCCTCTCGTCAAGCTCCACCAACGTTTCGGAGGCCCTTGCGGCCTCCATCATCAGGGTGTTAGAAATTCGGCTATTCATAACTTAGAATATATTAAGAAATGGCGAAAAAGAAAAAATATAAGTAGATTATGAAAGATAATAATATATCTATGAAATCAGAAGAAAAAATTAAATCCGAATCTAAATAACTCAGAAGAAAAAATAATACAAGATATAAGTAACAAAGAGAACCTAGACTCAAAAGAAAATACAAGATATAAGTAACAAGGAGAAAAGAAAATACAAGATATAAGTAACAAAGAGAAACTAGACTCAAAAAACAAGACAACAAATAAATACAATAAAGCAAGAGAATAAAACAAAGTTAGGTACAACCGAATACCTAGTTGTGTAGTGTGTAAGTGTGTATTTAGCTTCTACTTGGCGATACCGTGCCGTAAGCAGACAGCTGTCAAATATGAAGTGAAAGTGGTGACGTGTCGTGAATCGTAAGAAATTCCGATGTAAAGGGGAAAAAAAAAAAAAGGGGAAAAAACCCAAAGGGGGGGTTGTGGTAATTAAGTGTAATACTCATAATTACGTCGAATTCTCTGGACAATTAGAAAGTTCTTAAGAAAAAGGAAAGTTGTAAAATTAAACATTTCAAAGGAATAAGATAAACTTATATAATGAAAAGAAAGAAAGTTTAATGGCGAAATTCACTAATTGAGTGTTTTACGAGTATTAACCCGTGAAGTTTTTTGTAATATAGGGAACCATGCCGACCTGAGTTGGAGGCCGTCATCTCTATTTATGTTATTGGGATGTTTATAGATTTCTATCGACTCACTGATGAGGCGTGCGCGGTGATTTCTGGGCCTGCCTAGTACCGTAGGCTCAAAACCAAAGAAATGCCCAGTATCAAGAAAATGTTCAGCTATGGCTGATTTATCCGGGTGACCGTGCTTACAAGCTCTTTTATGCTCGTTCACACGTTTAGTGATTATACGCGCTGTCTGGCCAACGTACACTTTATCACACCCTTGACAGCTAAGACGATACACTCCGTCAGTCTCCAAAGGATCTCTATCCTTAGGCGACTTGAGAAAGTTGCCAATCTTCGAGCCCGTACCAAAAACAGTTTTGATTTGATGTCTTCTTAAGACCTTGGCAATTCTATCCGTGACGCTTTTAACGTACGGGAGAAAAGCCAGACCTCTCGTTGACATTTCCTCGTCCCTGTCTTTTCGTGGGGCAGAAACTGCAGATATTGTTTGGTTAATCTGTCGTCTGGAGTAACCGTTGGACTCGAGAGCACCGGTGAGTGTATTCAGTTCCTCCTTAATCGAACTCTCTTCGCAGATTCGAATTGCTCTGGTAACCAAAGTGTTAACCAGGCCTCTCTTTTGCGAAGGGTGATGATGCGAATTAGCATGCAAGTATCGATTAGTATGGGTAGGTTTCCTGTACACTCTGTGTCCCAGTCCACCATCGGCTAGTCTTCGAACCTCAACGTCGAGAAAAGGAAGAGTTTTATCATTCTCCAGCTCCGTGGTGAACTGTATGAGAGGATGTAAAGAATTCAAGTGGTCCAAGAACACATCTAATTCCTTTCTCCCATGGGGCCAGATAGCGAAGACGTCGTCAACGTATCTGAGCCAAGTTTTGGGGGTTAGGGTAGCCGTGTCTAAGGCTGTACTTTCGAAGTTTTCCATGAAAAAATTGGCGATCACCGGAGATAATGGCGACCCCATAGCAACACCTTCAACCTGTTCATAGTATTCACCCATGAAAGAGAAATATCCACTTTTCAGACAGTGCCTAAAGAGATTGCACATGTCTTTATCGTAGATTTCAGAAATCATAGAGAGTGAGTCATCCATCGGCACATTTGTGAACAATGAGACAACGTCAAAACTCACCAGAATATCACCATCAGAAGTTTTTATTTCCCTCATGAGCTCTATAAAATGGGTCGAATCTTTAATAAAAGACTTTGTTTTTCCAATATGGGATTGGAGTGAAGAAGACAAGTATTGAGCGAGATTGTAGGTTGGAGAACCTATCGCGCTGACTATTGGGCGAAGCGGAACATCCTTCTTATGGATTTTTGGTAGCCCATATATGGCCGGAGTCTTAGAAGCTTGGACAAACAGTTTGTAGTGAAGGTCCTTATCAATACTAGAAGCCTTCACTAGTTCACGTGTCGTCTTGTCCACCTTATCTGTGGGGTTGCGCTTGAGTCTCTTGTATGTTGTGGTATCCAAGAGAGAACGCATCTTAGAAACATAGTCTGGCTTGTTTAGGATGACGGTGGCATTGCCTTTGTCCGCCGGAAGAATGACAAGGTCGTCGTTGCTACGAAGGTCCCTTAGGGCAACACGCTCTCCAGAAGAAATGTTGGAGGGTGGCGGTTTTGCCTTTCTCAGAATGATGCTTGTATCCTGACGCACTTCCTCTGCAATAGCAACAGGCACCTTCCACAAAGCAGTCTCCACGCCACATATGATCGCCTCAACGGGAATTTGTTTAGGAGCTATCGCATAATTTAGACCCTTTGCGAGAACAGACGTGGCATCCGAAGTGAGGACGGTATCTACTTATATTTTTTCTTTTTCGCCATTTCTTAATATATTCTAAGTTATGAATAGCCGAATTTCTAACACCCTGATGATGGAGGCCGCAAGGGCCTCCGAAACGTTGGTGGAGCTTGACGAGAGGGAACACGGTTTCACCCCGAAAAATATTTCTGAACACAAAAATGGTTTACAAAATTCCGATCTGGAGATTTTTCATCTGGAGATTCATGAACCACAGGCTGGACGGCCTTTGAAGTCTGATGACTACAATCTAAAAGTACCACCAATAATTCACACCAATCCACGGCTAAACACCAGGAAGATTGCGTTGATGATAGAAGTCAACCAATCAACCGTATTGAGACATTTGAAACGTATAGGGATGGTTTCATGGTACGAAGTTTGGATTCCTCATTAATTATCGACTGCCAATTTATTGGATCGTGTTTCAACATGCATTGTTTTGATTGTTAGACAAAATTACGGACCTTTTGCATCAAATGGTAACAGGAGATGATGTAATGGGTTGCTTCCAATAACATTACACGAAAAAGACATTGGGGTTAACCTGGACAAGCCCCATTAACCAAGGCCGGAATTCATAAAAAAAATAATGCTTTGTTGTTTGGTGGGATTGCTAGGGTATTGTGTATTTTGAACTCCTAAAACGCAATCAGACAGTTACATCAGAAGGACATTGTCAACAATTAATCAAATTAAACATCGCCTTTGAAAAGGATACACCAGAATTGATAAACAAAAAATGGATAGTGTTACATCACGAAAACGCGCGACCACGAGTGGCGATGATAAGATTTATTTTGTGGACGTTGGACAATCGAAGTGTGCACGGGAGAAGCCTATTGGTGGCGATGAGGTTCGCAACTCATCACACCGTGTCTCTCGCGGGGACGAAAAGAGAAGGATGGAGTGCCGCATCGGTTTAAGTGTGGCAGTCCATTATTTCTGCTTACCCTTTCAGAGAGACGGCGTGATGGTTAGTTAGTTAGTTAGTTAGTTAGAAAATATTCAAATTGACATGCACATAAAGGTTGATTAATCCTTAAAAACTAAAAGCACAAACTTATGCTAAAGCACAAAAATCCCACCATCTCATTTACGAGTTTCCGGCTATCCGATATCAAGGTTTCTATTAGTATATGCCTCTACGTGATCGAATCTTACCTCCCCTAACCTTATATTCATAGAAATGGAATATTTATATTGGATGAAGCCTCGGTCCACCATCCTGAACATTCTGCGGAATCTAATATTTAAAAGATGAAATGAATACATGACCAAATGTATACAAATTCTACAAAATATACGATATCCATAATACTCTCCATATTTTTATCAATAGTTACTGCCGGAAACCTATAAAAAGTCTTATTTTCTTAATAATGCAAAAAGAAAATTTAATTTATATTCATTGATAATTAATGTTTTTAATTGAAATTTCTTGGTAGAAGTTCATTTTAAATAATGAAAACAAACAAAAAAGTATACAAAATGTCTTTATTATTATGTATTTAGTGTGCTTCCACTTGTGATTATGTTCGAACGGTTTCGGCAGCTTGTTGCCATCTTCTGTTCACACCAGAAGATGGCAGTAAGCTGCCGAAACCGGTCGAACATAAACACAAGTGGAAGCACACTAAATACATAATAATGAAGAAATTTTGTATATATATTTTTTTTGTTTTCATCATTTATATTCTTTGTCTTAATTAATACATTGAATGATACTTCAACATTATTAGTGCTAAAATTTGTAACACTTATAATATTACAATTTATTTTTATTCACTGAAAGTGTCACGACAGCTGTTTCGCCAACCGATGTTAGCATCATCAGGTATTACAAAAAACTAACGTAACAAAAGAAAAGACTTACTATTTATAGGTCAAAAAACTCATTATTATGGTTAGTCATAATTAAAATTAAGTATGCGAAATCTGTTGACATTTTTACAAACAAATATAATAAAGGTGGGAAAAAACGGTGATTAGATTGATACGTATACAAGAAAATCAGTTTTTTAAATTTCATCCGAAATTGATAACAAACTGTGAACAGAAACCACAGAAAAATCCCTTTTCTCTATTTATGTGAATATTCGTACTTATTGAAAACCCTTTTAGCTGAAAATGGTTCCAGGAACAAAATATTTAATAGGTTTAATCCTAAAATTCTACAGAATGTCAGATAAGAGCTACTTATTGTTAGTGTGCTGGCAAATATTGACCGGTAAGTACTGTAAGCCAAAAACACTCATGTTAATTCGGTTCTTACCTGAAATATTCAAATTATTAATGGCAAGTTCGAGTTTAAACCATTTACTGGCAACACTAAACTAAAGACACCGAGTATATTATAACTAACTAACTAACTAACCATCACGCCGTCTCCCCGAAGGGGTAGGCAGAAAGAATGGACTGCCACACCTTTCTTTCCTGACATATTTCTCTCGCTTCCTCAACATTCATACATCGTGTCATGCACGCGCGTCGATTTCTCTGACTCCTCACATGGCCGACATTCAATATTTGATTTATTTGATCGTGCCACGTTTTCTTGGTCTTCCTCTATTTCTGGTACCATTTACATCATTAACATATAATTTTTTTACCATTCTTTCTTCATTCATATGTACAGATAATTTTATACCGCGCATACTCGCAGGAAGCATGGAACTGGCAAAAGAAGGATGAAAGTAGAATAAATGCAGTAGAAATGAGATCTCTAAGACGAATGTGTGGCAAATCTGTTTATGATAGAGTGACAAATGCAAGTATAAGAAGTGAATGTGGTGCGAATGAAAGTGTTATGAACAAAATAAGGAAAGGGTCATTAAGATGGTTTGGACACATGGAAAGAATGAGTGAAGACAGAATGGTAAAGAAGGTATATGTAAACGGCGTGAACGGAGCTAGAAATAGAGGAAGGCCGAGGAAAACGTGGCACGATCAAATCAATCAAATATTGAATGTCGGTCACGTGAGGAGTCGGAAAAATCGACGTGCGTGCATGACAAGATGTATGAATGTAGAGGAAGCGAGAGGCGTATGTCAGGACAGAACAGTGTGGCGTTCCATTGTTTCTGCCTACCCCTCCGGGGAGACGGCGTGATGGTAAGTTAGTTTTTAGTTTTATACTCGCAGGAAGAATAACAAACTAACCAAAAGCCCTATTCCCAAAAAGGTAGGCAGATAGAAGGGACCGACACACTGTTCTTAATTGACATACTTATCTAACTTCTTCAACTTTCATACATTGCGTCATGCACAATTTCTCCGAGTTCTCGCGTAGCCGATATTTAATACTTGATTGCTCTGATTGTGCCATGTTTTCCTCGGTCTTCCTCTATTTATTGTTCCATTAAGATCGCATGAGACCAGTATGGCTTCAGAAGAGGTGTAGGAACCAGAGAAGCAATATTGTCATTACGAATACTGCTAGAAAATAGAATAAAAAGAAACCAAAACACATACATCGCATTCATAGACCTGGAGAAGGCTTTCGACAAAGTAGATTGGAAGAGACTCTTCGAGATTTTGAAGAGAATTGATATCAAATATAGAAATAGACGCATAATCCAGGCGCTATACAAGAATGAGGTTGCCATAATCAGATGTGATGAGGGTACAAAGGAAGCCAGTATAAGACAAGGGGTAAGACAGGGATGCTCTCTGCCACCTGCTCTTTTTAACTTTTATATACAGAATGCAATTGACGACTTGAGAGAGAGAATGAGTCACAGAGAAGGTGTAAGGATACACGGGCAAAAGATAGACATGATAAGGTTTGCTGACGATATTTCTGTAGTTGCTGAAGTGAGGAGGAACTGCAAGAGGCCTTAGCAACTTTGCAAGGCATTCTTCAAGATAGCCACAACATGAAGATAAATAAAGACAAAACTTAGCTGCTGACTGTAGGCCGAACGCAACATCAGATGAGAGTAGTGATGTCAGGAGTTCCACTAAAGAAAACACCAAGGAGTTTGTTTACCTTGGGAGCAAAATAACATGGGACGGTCGGTCTAGCAGCGAGGTCGACAGCCGTAGACATCAGGCTAGGATTGCATTTGATAAAAGGTCGAAAATAATATAATCAAATAATATAGACCTAAAACTGAGAATACTCCTCATCAAGACCTATGTATGGAGTATCTTGATGTACGGCTGCGAGACATGGTGCCTATCCGAAAGAGATAAGCGGAGACTAGAGGCTTTTGAGATGTGGTCCTATAGAAGACTATTAGGAATTTCCTGAAGAGACCACATCATGAATGAGGAAGTTCTTCAAGGAATCGAAGGAGGAAGGCACCTACTCAGGACCTTGTCCGAAAGCCGTGCAAGATGGATCGGCCATGTAATACGTCAAGAAGGTCTCTTGCATGCCATAATGGAGGGTATGACCGAGGAGACAAACTCTAGGGGACGCCCACGCCGAGAGTACCTGGAGGACCTTGGTGGACGTGCGCTGCTCATTATATACAGATTTCAAAAGAGCCGCACAAGACAGGGAAGAATGGAAGAGAAGAATAAAAGAAATTGCTGCAAACCAATCCCAGGATTGAAACTTTCTAACTAAAAGATTGCGTACACTTTCGTTATCATGCTTTCATCATTCATTTTTTCCATATGTCTAAACCATCTTAATGATCATTTCATTATATTGGTTCTTATATATTCAAATGCACTGCATTTACTTCTAATAGTTACGTTTGACACTTTATCATATACAGATTTATCACACATTCGTCTAAGAGATATCTTTTCTAGTGCACTTATTCTACATCCAGCCAGTTCCATGCTTCACTCAATAGATGCCTGTTCTCAATAGATGCCCTAAAAATTTATTTTGTAATGTCTATTGATGAAATAAACTGATTTGATTTGTTTGATTGATTCAGATCCATACACAAATGTCCGTCCAAGAACACCGTTTTAAATCTTTGTTTATTAATTACAAAAAGATGGTTTGGACACATGGAAATAATAAATTAAGAAAATAGTTAATAATTCATATATTAATGATGTATACGGACCAAGAAATATAGAAAGATGGAGGAAAACTTGACACGATCAAATCAATTAAATATTAAATGTCGGTCTTGTGAGGAGTCTGAATCAACGTGCGTGCATGACACAATGTATGAATGTTGAGGAAACGAGATAAATATGTCAGGAAAGAACAGCGTGGCGGTCTATTCTTTTTGTGGCGGTCTATTTGGGGTGATGGTTCGTTAGTTAGTTAGATACATATTGTGTATAAGCCTATACTTCGGTTTGCTAAGTAGCAGAAAGGCAAACACGAAGCAAATCAAATCAGTTTATTAACTCAACAGACATTACAAACAACATAAACGTTTAAGGCATCTATTGAGTACAGGTAAAATATTACATATATTCAACGTAATACCAGAAACGCATGATAGATGGTTCGACGAAGACAAGAGTATTTGTCTTCTGAACGTACTTTCACTGATATGGAAAATGTCGATCTCCGAGGAGACTGTGTTCAGGAGACGAATTGCTCTTCCCACCAGTGTCACCAGAAGCAGATCGGTTCTGGCGGCTGGTAAGTAAAACAATCTGTGCTGTCACTGTCGGAGATATCTATCATGGACAAAAAGACCTACATTCTCCAGCACGGCCGAGTTCTCGAAATATCCCCTGATTAATATAAAGAAATGCGTTATGAAATGCCCATCTCTTCGAAGCTGCAGAGAGTTGGTCTTGAACATTCCCAAAAGAAATGCCGTGAGATAGAGCCACGGATATTTACCATACTTCCTCATATTGAGATACCTCAGAATTTTTTTCTGAACCCTCTCCAGCATAACGGAATATCTCGCCTAGTGGAGGACTCCAAATCACAAAGCGAGTCTGCTCCGAATCAATGCGTTGTATAGGACTCTGAGTACATTGGGATCTCTTAAAACTCTTCCGGTCCGAACGACGAAGCCCAATACCCTCAGTGCAATGTCACAAATCCTCTCGATATGTGCACGAAAAGTCAGCCTACTCTCATAGATAATTCCGAGATCTCTTCTACCTCAGAGATATTATTTTAGAGGAATAAAAGCTTTTATTGAAAAGGTATTTTTGTCCATATTCATTTTTCAAATATAGAATTCTATGAAACGGCAAATAAGGGCAGAAAGTTATTTTGGTACATAGATAGCTTGTATTGTAGATATGAAAAATTCGGATTGGATCGACTCGCAATGTGAACCAATTCTAGGATGTCTGATGAAGAATCTATTAATAAAATATTCCATTTGAAGTCTCGTGTTGAAGCCAAAGAAAATAAAACGTTTAAATCAATTTAATAATTCTGGAATACTGATTGTATTTATGCTAACGGTTATTCAAGCTTAATGGTCAAAATAATTAATGGTTTCTAATTGTAATTTTGTACGATTTTCTAATTTCTATGTTTGTATTTTGATATTTCGTGAATGATTTTTTTATTTTGTAATCTTTGTTGCATGTTTAAGTTCCTATGTCCGTGTATATTTTCCGTGTATATGTATATTTTCTATATGTTTTTATAATTGTGTCAACTGTAATATGCTTTAGTTTAAGTTTTGATATTTCCTGATTGTTATTGTAATTTTGTAAGATATTTTAGTTTCTGAGTCTGTATTTTGATATATCCTGAATGCTTTTGTAATTTTGTAAACTTTGTAATATGAACAAATCATCACGCCGTTTTCCCGCAGGGGTAGGCAGAGAGAATGGACCGCCACACTACTCTATCCTGGTAAACTTCTCTAGCTTCCTCCACATTCATACAACGAGTCATACACTCACGTCGATTCCTCCGACATCTAACATGACCAACATTTAAAATTTGTTAATTTGGTCATGCCATGTTTTCCTCGGTCTGCCTCGACTTCGTACCCCATTTACATCATTAACGTATACTTTCTTAACCATTCTTTCTTCATCCATGCGTTCCATATGTCCGATCCAACGCAGCGATTCTTTCATAATTTTGTTCATAATACCTTCTTCCGCTCTACATTCCTTTCTTATAATATGTGATATGAATGTTGAGGGAGCGAGAAAAATATATGTCAGGATAGAAAAGTGTGGCAGTCCATTATTTCTGCCTACCCCTTCGGCGAGACGGCGTGAAAGTTAGTTAGTTAGTTTGTAAAATGTTTTATTTTCGAAGTCTGTGTTTTGATATTTCCCGAATGGTTTATAATTGTTGTATATTTATATGTACTATAATTATTTAGTATGTAAATTATTGATTTGTCCCAGAATGAGAAGTGTACTCATGGGAATACAGTATAATCACTGTATGTCTATAAAATAATATTTTAAAAAAGGTTCGGACACAGGAAAATTATGTATGAAGATAGTATACGTTAACGATGTACGTTGAGCAAAAATTATTAGACTTTTATAAAATTGTAGCATATACGGAAGGATAATATAATCTAACTTCCGAGTCGTACTTGACAGCAGATAGCCCAAGATAAAAATATTGGAAGAGTCCTATAACCAGCAGTGGAGTAAAATAGACTGAGAAATAATAAGAAGAAGAAGCATATAATAAGTCTCGCATTATTATTTTTGTCCTGTCACACCTACGTGGTGCACAAAGCCTCAAGGAACCCTCTCCACCCGACTATAGCGCATGTCTGATTATCCCAAGTGAGGCCTGCTAATTTAATCTCATCCTGCAGGGTTCTTCTCCAGGTGGCTCTAGGTCTGCCCGAAGTCCACCATTGACCAGTCTAGTGCACCCTGAGCGATGCATAATAGGTAAATTCATCTAATTCTATTTAAATAACACGGAAAACAATACATTTTGCAACCCCTAAATCGTAGACGAAACAGCACCAAGTATACATACATAATACAGATTTACATTTACAAATTGTATTATTTCCAATTATTTTAATTGAAAATTTCATTTCTCGGAAATGAATTCATCCCATTAGACTTACGTTAGTCAAATTAGTTCACAATTTGCCATCAATTATAGCTAAGAAGGGAGTTTCGATAACTCCATTGAAGGACATTCGGAAAGTTTCAAGATTTTTATCAAAAACATCCAATTAGACTTATTCCTTCCGCTACATCATCGGTTCTCAATCTTTTTTCGACCACCTCACTCTCTTTAATAACACTTAAACCAAATATTAAAAATTATTTTAACATATTATAATATGTATATTATCTATCTATCTAACTATTAGAACATGTGTTGGTTGAACAGGATACCAAATGACACAGATTAACCTACAATATCATTCTACTACTGGCTTTAGGAAGAGGGGGTCAAGACAAGGAGATTGATAGGAGAATACAGCTCAATTGGTCTGCATTCGGAATGCTGGGCAACATCCAGCGGACGATATTATTTACATTTGACTGGAGACGAAGACAATCTTCGTGGCTTTTTACCTCAATGAATAATTTAAGTTCATCTGCAAATAAAAGAAATCGCGAAAATTGTAAAACCCTGCGATATGATAAATGATGATGCGAAGAGAAGTGGATCAAGGTTTGAGCCCTGTGGCACTTCAGAATATACGGGAAAAGTGCAGATTGAAATATGCCGTATGAGGCAAACTGTTTTCTCTCCCTCAGGTAGCTTATAAAAATATAATTAACTTAGAAGAGAAACCAATTTTCGACAGCTTACCCAGAAGTAAATCACGGTTGATGGTATCAAAGGCCTTAGAAAGTCATTATAAGAGCAGTCAAACCTGGTGACCGTTGTCTAAGGCCATAATCACATATTCAAGTCCGAGATACCACAAAATTTAAAAACAAGAGTGCTGGACCAGTGTGTGTTACCTAAAGAAACAATGCACAAAATCAAAGATGCACAACGGGCCATGGAGAGATCCATCTTGGGTATCTCGCTTAGAGACCATATACATAACGTGGAGATTAGAAGGCGCACCAGGGTCACCGATAAAGGGACACGCATTGCGAGGATGAAGTGGCAGTGGGCTGGTCATGTGTGTCGATGGGATGATAGAAGATGGAGCCAGAGGGTTACTAAATGGAGCCCAAGATTAGGCCGGAGAAGTGTCGGGAAACAGCCAAACAGGTGGAACAATGTAAATGGAACTAGAAATAGAGAAAAACCGAAAATACGTGCCATGATCAAATAAATCAAATTTTGAATGTCAGCCACGTGATGAGTCAGAGAAATCGACGCGCGTGCATGACACGATGTATGAATGTTGAGGAAGCGAGAGAAATATGTCAGGAAAGAAAAGTATCGCAGCCCTTTCTTTCTGCCTACCCCTTCGAGGAGACGGGGTGAAGGTTAGTTAGTTTAGTAATGAATTTGTCCAGTAATTGATTTTTATGCAAAGAACAAAAATATTTTTTTGATGTGCTTAATGTTTTCACTAACTATTCTCACCGCAGGTGTAGGCAAAGAGATTGGACCGCCACACTACTCTATCCTGACACACTTCTCTAGCTTCCTCCAGATTCATTCAACGAGTCATACACGCACGTCGATTCTTCTGACTTTTTACATGACCAACCATTAAATTTTGATTAATTGGGTCATACCATGTTTTCCCTGGTCTACCTTGACTCCGTACTCCATTTTATTTGTTACCGTATACTTTCTTAACCATTCTTTCTCCATCCATACGCTGCATATTTCTAACCAACGTAGCGATTTTTTCATAATTTTATTCATAATACCTTCTTCCGCTCTACATTCCTTTCTTATATCAGCATTTGCAACATAAATCTTGGAGTTTCCTTAAATTCCTCAACTTGTATTAACATACAATGTACTGTACAAAAGGCATCCCTTAATGGTTAATATTACACTAATTCAGACCGCAGTTGTTCACAATTCACGGCCTGCCACAACGTGTAAATTATATTAGACCGGGATCTTTGAGGCCGCCGGGGTAGGGGCTGCGTCATAATTCACCATAAGGGATGTAACTATTTCCTTATTTCATTCATCCCCGCGCCGCTCATATCAGGCGGCACATTTGGACAAATTACCGCCTACTTTCTGGAGCAAATAAGCCAGAGCGCTTTGAACCAGGCCCGGCCGGGGTAAGGGGTTCAAAATTGGCGAAATACAGTTTAGAAAAAATATCATACAAAAATCTGATTTTTTTTTTTTTTATTGAGTCGCTCTTTACATCATGACAGCATGAGCCAAATCTATGTAAAGAGTATTTATAGCTATCAAAGTGATTCTCGTGACATGTGATAGGTAGCTAATCTATCGCCATTTTATTGTCACAAGAATTCTACACCAGACCAAAGACAGTGTGACAATCACATTGCCCTCGCCAAGAATCGAACCCGGAACCTTAGGGTTGGCAGTCAATTCACTTACCACTTGTCGTCGTGTAAAATATATTTAAAAGTATATCGACTGAATCAAAGATGGTAGTGCACAGTGGAGTTCTGGTGCCACCCCACGTGTAAAGAAATGAAGCTTGAAATCGGCAGAAAAGGATGAACGTAGGATAAATGCCGTAGAAATTATATCACTAAGAAGAATGTGCGGAAAAACAATTTATAATAGAATAACTAATGATGAAGTAAGAAAGGAATGTAAGGCAGATAAATGGGTGATTAATAAAATTAAAAAAGGGTGACCGAGGTGGTTTGGATGGAACAAATGAAATATAGAAAAATGGTTAAAAAGATATACACAAGTAGTATGAAGGGAAACAGAAGTCGAGGAAGGCCAAAGAAGACATGGCATGACCATTTTGACCAAATTAATCAATTACTGAAAGGCGACCATGTTCGAGATAGGAACAATCGACGAGCATGCATGTCACGATGTGTTAACGTAGAAGTGCCGCGAGGGTTGTCAGGATAGATCAGTGTGGCGATCCATCCTCTCTGCCTACCCTTCGGGAAAACGGCGTGATCGTTAGTTAGTTTGTGATATTGCATATTTTTCTTCTTCTGATGCCGTGTCAGGTTTGTCCAACGTTGGCGATCACTGCAGCGAAAGCATCCCTATCCTGCCCCACTTAGAATAGGTTCTTAACTATACTTATTCTTGTCCACTTGGTTCTGGCGGCCGGTAGGTAAAATAATCTGTACTGTCACCGTCGGAGATATCATCACCAAAATCTATCATAAATAGACCAACACCCTCTAGCACAGCCGAGTTCTCGAAATATCCCCTGATTAATCTAAAGAAAATGGTTATGAGATGCCCATCTCTTCGTAGAGAACTGATTCCGAGTATTCCCAAAAGAAATGCCATGGGATAGAGTCACGGATAGCTGCCACACTCTCTCATGTAGAGGTACCTCAGATTTTTTTTCGTATCCCTCTCCAGCATAACGGAATATAATGTATTTGCACAGATAATACATTTGCAAGGAAGGTGTCTCTCCCATATAATATATTTATTGTAGTCGAGTGAAATCGTCGAGCTTGCGTATCTCGTAGTTATGTCAGAATAAAATCCTCTCCGCCTACCCTTCGGTCAGGAAAATAGAGGAATAGTTAATTATTTCGATTTTTTTAATAATAAACTCCATATTGAATAATTAATACAAAATAAAACATATTTTTATAACTAACCATCACGCCATCACTCAAAAGGGGTAGGCAGAAAGAATGGATTGCCGCACTTTAACCGATGCGGCACTCAATCCTTCGCTTTTCGCCCGCGCAGGAGACGCGGTGTGATGGTTACACTTCTGGAGATAAAGACTTCTGTCTTATTATTTTTAATTAGAATGTTATTTTCAAATGGTTTAGCAAAGTGAAAAATGTCATTCTCATAAAACGTTATTCTAGAAAACGGACTTTTTATTCATGTTAATTTACCCATATAATGTAATATACTCGTAATAAAACTTCTATAAAACTGGATAGGATTATAGAAACAAATAAATATATTATATATGAAATAAAGTGTTTTATTTAAATTTATCATTTAATGAAAACTATATTGGTTTTTAATCAAAGCAGTGTTTGTTCAGCGTTTATTTGTTTGTTTATGGTCACGTTTTAAATTAAAATCCAATGAATGAGTGGAAATATTGATTTATTTTTGAAAATAAATTAAACAAAAATGTTTGTTTGCCTATCGTGCAAATTTACCCTAGCTCCGGCCCTGTGGGTGAAAGCTAAGCCAGCTACGTTCCGCACAAAGCTCCAGCGAACAAATTCACGCTCAATCAAGTTTCTTTTGTTCGTCACGTGATAATGGCCCTATTGTGCGCCTGACGCGTCACGGCGCCATATCCTTGCGTACGCGATTACACACTCATTCCCGGACTAATTAACTAATGATATATTTTTTTAATCTTGCAATACTAACTGTGGCATCGGTTTGGGGTTCATTTTGAATTAGTTTTAATTAAAACATCACAATATTTGAATTCGTCATCTTCTTCTTCTTCTTCTTTTTTGAATAGATCTGACGATCTGTGGCACAGAAATCATATCTCGTCGGATGATGAGATCCAGCTGTCCCGCCATCTCTCAGGCGGTCTTCCAGGTGGGCGGTGTCCGGAGAGGATTTCATAAGCGACTGTATATGCAAGTCTGTCACCATCCATTCGGGCTACATGGTCCCTCCAGTATCTTCTTCTGGATCTACTCCACTGAACGAAATCCTCTATCTCGCAAGTTTTTCTTATGTCTACGTTGCGGACACGATCTCGGAGAGTTTTTCCAGTAGGTGAGCTTAGGTGAGCGTAACCTAATATCCTAGTAGGTGAGCGTAACCTAATATCCCATGCCTCAAAAATATTAACTAATATTATTCTAAAAAGAATAGAACCAAAAGTAGTGAACATCCTTTCCAGTGACCAGTATGGCTTCAGAAGAGGTGTAGGAACCAGAGAAGCAATATTGTCACTGCGAATGCTACTAGAAAAGAGAGTAAGAAAAAACCAAAACACATACATCGCATTCATAGACCTGGAGAAGGCTTTCGACAGGGTGGAATGGAGGAAGCTCTTCGAGATCTTGAAAAAAAATGATATTAAATATAGAGATAGACAAATAATCCAGTCGCTATACAAGAATGAGGCCGCCATAATCAGATGTGACGAGGGTACAAAGGAAGCCAGTATAAGACAAGGGGTAAGACAGGGATGCTCTCTGTCACCTGCTCTTTTTAACGTTTACATACAGAATGCGATTGACGACTTGAGAGAGAGAATGAGTCACAGAGAAGGTGTAAGGATACACGGGCAAAAGATAGACATGATAAGGTTTGCTGACGATATTGCTATGGTTGCTGAAAGTGAGGAAGAACTGCAGGAGGCCTTAGATACTTTACAAGACATTCTTCAAGATAGCTACAACATGAAGATAAATAAAGACAAAACAAAGCTGCTGACTGTAGGCCGAACGCAACATCAGATGAGAGTAGTGATGTCAGGAGTTCCACTAAAGAACACCAAGGAGTTTGTCTACCTCGGGAGCAAAATAACATGGGACGGTCGGTCTAAGAGCGAGGTCGACAGCCGTATACATCAGGCTAGGCTTGCATTTAATAAAAGGTCGAAAATAATAGAATCAAATAATATAGACCTAAAACTGAGAATACTCCTCATCAAGACCTATGTATGGAGTATCTTGATGTACGGCTGTGAGACATGGTGCCTATCCGAAAGAGATAAGCGGAGACTAGAGGCTTTTGAGATGTGGTCCCATAGAAGACTATTAGGAATTTCCTGGAGAGACCACATCACGAATGAGGAAGTTCTTCAAGGAATCGAAGGAGGAAGGCACCTGCTCAGGACCTTGTCCGAAAGGCGTGCAAGATGGATCGGCCATATAATACGTCAAGAAGGTCTCTTGCATGCCATAATGGAGGGTATGATCGAGGGGACAAACTCTAGGGGACGCCCACGCCGAGAGTACCTGGAGGACCTGTTGGTGGACGTACGCTGCTCATCATATGCAGATCTCAAAAGAGTCGCACAAGACAGGGAAAAATGGAAGAGAATAATGGAGGAAATTGCTGCAAACCAATCCCAGGATTGAAACCAGAGAAGAAGAGAGCTTAGGACCTTCATCTCCGATGTTCTTAGTAGTCTCTCGGTTTGCACAGTGTCAGCCCGCGTCTCTACAGTGTACGTCATGATAGGTCGCACGATAGGTAGAATTCCTCATGATATATTAAATTGGAAACGATATCTATAAATTGTTCTATTATATTTTCGTATAGACCTTACTGGCAATGAGCTGGACAAGTGTGCCGATGGGATGATGGAAGATAGAACCAGAGGATTACCGAATTGAGGCCAAGATTCAGCTGAAGAAGTGTCTGGAGACAGCCTACAAAGTGGGACGGGCCTGAAAAACTCTGGCGAGAGATCGAGAGGGTTGATGAGAGATTTATGTTCAGCAATGGATGAAGACAAGTTAACGAATAAAAGACCCTTGTGTAAATTGATTGTTTGGGTTATAATTGTATAGAATTATTTTTGATTGGAAACACAAACGTTATTTTTTAACACGTTTTAAATGACGTACAGTTTTTAATGAGAACCCAAGTACGCTCGTGAAATCGTTAAAAATGTATAATACGGTTTACCAACGTTTCACCACAGAGACATTCTGTTTAATTCTAACAAAGGTAAGGCAAAACATTGGAAATTGACTTCGGGATAGGATTTTGCAGGATTATATTAACCCCTAAGGGTCGTCCATAGTCAAAATAAGAACGCGCAATAGCCAACCAATTTCTAAAAATTAGTCTATAAACTTTTCAGGACAGACAGACCAAAAATATGCGCCCTTGAGGTGATTACATCACAAAAACTGCGCTTTAAGTAAGCATATTATTATCATGATATGAAGAGTATGAGAATGTTTTAATTACAAGAGAAGATTGAGGAATACTTCGATTCTCTTCGAAACATTCGAAATGCACGTTCTCGGACATACGCATATATGTCCCTAGATAGTTTTGAATTTTGATGTGTTTATTGTGTTATGATAGTAGTGTAGAAAACAAAAGGAGGATAATTAAGTATTTAAAATTGTGGAAATTTTTACCATATGTGATTTTTTTAATTACATTAAAAATTGAAACTTATTACTAATAACGATTGTTCAGTGAACCAAATTTTAAGGGTAGAAAATCGTTATTCCCGGAACCATTTAAAATTGGGAAGGTTTACCAACAAATTAACAAGTAGAGAAAAATTGTTAATGCGTATATCAACGGGCTAAAGAAGAAGAAGATATATTTAATTTTCTCCACATTTAATGAATCCAAAATGTAGCGAAATACATATTTAAATGTTTTTTTATTGTGTGTACATATTTATGTACAATACTTTATATGTTATCTATGGTATCTATGGTGTCGATGTTATCTATGGTGAATATGGTATCTATGGTAGCTTTGATATCTATAGTATAAATGGTATCTATGTTATCTATGGTATCTTTGGTATCTTTGGTATCTTTGGTATCTTTGGTATCTTTGGTATCTTTGGTATCTTTGGTATCTTTGGTATCTTTGGTATCTTTGGTATCTTTGGTATCTTTGGTATATTTTGTGTCTTTGGTGTCTTTGGTATCTTTGGTATATTTGTTTTATTTTGTATCTTTGTTATCTTTGGTATATTTGCTATCTTTGGTAGCTTTGGTAACTTTGGTATCTTTGATATTTTTAATATCTTTGGTATCTTTGGTAACTTTGTTATTTTTGGTATCTATGCTATCTTTGGTATCTTTGGTATTAATGGTTTCTATTGTATCCATGGTGGTTATGGGATCTATGGGATCTATGGTAACTATGGTATCTATGATATCTATGGCATCTATGGTATCTATGGTATCTATGATATCATTGGTATCTGTGATATCTATTTGGATCTAAGGTATATATTCATCTGTGATATCAGATGGGATTGGCAAATATTTTTACATATTTATTCGCTTACGTTTTTGAAATATCTCATCCTATTTTTGTAAAAATATTTCAGTATTATTTCGTTATTAAAACAATATATTGACATACCTTCTTACTGAATGTCGAAATATATCTCTCAGGATGCTCTTCGTACTCCTGGGAATCATATCCTCCTCCCTCCTTCCTCTCGAGGTGGTGCCGCCTTCCTACCTCACATCCGTAGATTTTAGAAGGATCTGCAAGGAAATTTAATTTCAAGCGAAAAACAAAAAAGAGTAAACATTTTTTTAATTGCAATTCACAGTTCTTTGGAGTTAGTTGTATTCACTAGAAACAATTTAAAATGGTCTAGTAATTATGCTTTATTCAACAACAGATTCATTTCACGGTGTTAGCAGCCATTATTAAATTATTTGTTCATGTGAAGCACTCACTTTGTGGTTAGAAATTTCGAATTAATAAATAAAAAAAGTTAAATGAACGTTTGGTATTTCTCCACGGCATGGTAATTATAATTGAAGTCACCTAAATCCGCTTGTACCCAAATTGTAACAACAGTAGTAAATTAAACAAACTAGAATCTTTGGAAATCCTCGAGTCGGTGAAGTTAAGAGAAAACATCATTAATAATCAGACTTCTCCATTTACTCCTATCTCCTTAAATACCCTTTTTACTTTTAATCTTCCAAGCTTAATCAATTATTAGTATCAAGGCAAAATATGTTTTTTCAAATGTATGTTTTTTTCCAAATTACAATTTTATATTTAACTAACCATCATGCCGTCTCCCCGAAAGGGGTAGGCAGAAAGAATGGAACGCCACACTGTTCTGTCCAGACATACTTCTCTCGATTCCTCTACATTCATACATCTTGTCATACACGCACGTCGTTTTTTTCCGACTCCTCACGTGGCCGACATTAAATATTTGATTTATTTGATCGTGCCACGTTTTCCTCGTTCTTTATCTATTCTAAGTTCCATTTACATCGTTTACGTATATACTTCTTTTACCATTCTTTCTTCATTCATTCTTTCATGTGTCCAAACCATTGTAATGATCATATTAGTATTTTGTTCATAACGCTTTCATTCGCACCGCATTCACTTATAATAATATAATAATAAATTGGATAATTTATAGAGCGCCATTAGGGCGCTGTAGAAAATGCTCCGTTTTATGAACTAGTTACGACAAATTCTAAACATAATTATAATAAGGGCTGCACCCAACGCAGTCGATCAACCCTTCTTATCTGGAAAGCATAATTTAAAAAGGTGCGTTTTAAGTCTCGATCTAAACTCTGACTGATTCTCAATGCACTTAAGGTCTGCTGGAAGATTGTTCCAGGCTGAAGGGCCGGCTACCGCGAAGGCTCCGTCGCCAAAGTTTGTGCTAGGACAGCGTTTTGGCACAGACAATCTACCGATCGCAGAAGTCTTAGCTGATCGTAATGTAATGTAATTTTCATTCGACACTATCGTACATAGATTCGTAGTACAAGAGATCTCATTTCTACTGCATTATTCTACTTTCACCAATCTTTTGCCAGTTCCATGGTTCACTTCCATACATAAGCTTCGTAAAAGAACATCATTGTACACTGCTATTTTAGTTTTTTTAGATAAGCTTTTGTTTTCTACGACAATAAGTGCACCATTCACTTTTTTGCCTGCCCCAACCTTTTTTTTAATATCCCTCTCCAAAAAAAATTAATTGAAACGAAAATCGATATTATGGCGACGTTTTATATAATTGTTTATCAAAAATTGGGGATACGAAAAGGTACGCAAATGTAACTAATTCAATTAAATATTAATTGACTTGATATTTCCAGATTATTTGCGGAGCCCTCAAACAAAAACAAAAGACAAAATAAGGTGAAACAAAATACTATTTGCCCACCTATATACCTGTGTTAAATATTCCTGTTATAAAGGACGCTGAGTAGGTTCCCGTAGATATTAAATAACGTTAAATATTTGAGGAAGAAAAGTGAGAAAGGGACTTATCGAACTGATAAGTATATAAGGCTAGACCTCGGGGGAAAGTTGTTTGTTTAGGCATTTTAAAGTGTGAGTAAATAATGGATGCTAGCGTAGAACGCTTTAATTACTCGTGTATTTTACGTATTTAAATTTGTGGAATATTTTGTACTCACTGCCGTGTTCTGCGACCTTTCGCAGCATCTCTGGAGGAACGTATTCGTGGGGTAGTTCTTGAAATACCTCTTGCCCGCCCTGGGAAAACAACAATCAAACATTACGCTTTTGAATCTAAAAATCAATTTTTTAATTAATACTTATTAATTTAAATTTAATTAATACTTATTAAATTATCTATCACATTTCTTCTTAAATACTTCGTCTATTTTGAGTCTCCCAAGCTCTTATTCCCAATAATATGCCAATTTATCATTTATTTATATCTAAAAAACATCTTTTTATTTCATTAATATCTATAAAAATATGTCTTTTCAAATGTTTTTTTTTTTTTTCAAATTACAATTTTATATTATCATAACGAAAACCAAAAAAAATTATACAAAATTTACTTTATTACTATGCATTTAGTGTACTTCCAATTGTGTTTATGTTCGACCGGTTTCGGCACCTTGCTGCCAACTTCTGGTCCACAAGACCAGAACCGGTCCACCAGACCAGACCAGAATCAGACCTGAAGATGGCAGCAAGCTGCTGAAACCGGTCGAAGATAAATACAAGTGGAAGCACACTAAATACATAATAATAAAGAATTTTTTATCAATTTTTACTGTTTTCATTATTTAAAATGAATTTCTACCAAAAAAATTCAATTAAAAACATTATTTTTTATTATTGTTTAATATTATTTATTACTTCTTACTGATAAAAAAAATAATTATTAGTACTTAAAGCAATTACTTCAGGTTATTTTTTTTTAATTTAAATGTAATAATCGATATTCAAATGCATTTTGTATTAGTCATTATTTGTATAGTTTTTATTTTTACCTGAATTGGAGGTATCCTCCGAAACATGTCGTGATTATTAATATTAGGTCCTTACATATGAAATTGGCATTTTGCCGCACTGGCAACTTTGATCTCAAATATCTTCTCTTTGGTTAAGAAGTCCAAATTCAAATTTATACAGCTATTTACTCAAGTATTTGTGTTTCGAAAATTATAATTCATTTGTTTTTTCTTCTATTGTTTTTTTTGTTTGCGTCACTCAGTTTACAAAATGGAAAACTTGAAATATCGCGTTATTTATGAGTACGAGTTCCACCGTGGCACCAGTGCTGCAGAAACGGCTAGAAGGATTAATGATGTGTATGGCGACAATGCCGCAAAACAAAACACAGTGGGTTGTTGGTTCCAACGTTTTCGTTATGGAAATTTCGACCTGCAGAACAAACCCCGTGGACGGCCGGAGACCAAAGTTGATAATGAAGAATTGAAGGCTATTGTGGAAGCGGATCCATCGCAAACCACGTCCGAGTTAGCTGCAGGCTGCGGTGTTAGTGATAAAACTGTTTTAATCCACTTGAAGCAAATTGGGAAGGTGAAAAAGCTTGAAAGGTGGGTACCTCACGAATTGAGTGAAGCAAATCAACAAACGCGCGTTGACTGCTGCGTTGCATTACTCAACCGGCACAATAATGAAGGGATTTTGAATCGAATCATTGCCTGTGATGAAAAGTGGATCCTGTATGATAATCGGAAGCGCTCATCGCAATGGCTGAACCCTGCCGAACCAGCCAAACCATGCCCCAAGCGAAAATTGACTCCAAAAAAGTTATTATACTTGTGAGCGTTTGGTGGACTAGTGCTGGTGTCGTTCACTACAGCTTTCTTAAATCTGGCCAGACGATTACGGCAGATGTTTTTGTCAGCAACTGCAAACCATGATGGAAAAGCTAGCTGCTAAACAACGGAGGCTGGTTAATCGCTCTAGGCCACTGCTGCTTCATGATAACGCTTGACCACACACTGCACAACAGACGGCTACCAAATTAGAAGAGCTTCAATTGGAATGTCTAAGACATCCACCGTACTCTCCGGACCTTGCTCCAACAGATTACTATTTTTTTCGAAATTTGGATAACTTCTTGCAAGGGAAAAAATTCAACTCCGATGGGGCAGTCCAAACCGACTTCAAAGATTTTATTGATTCCCGTCCGAATGGTTTTTTTAGTAAAGGGATCGATGAACTACCTATGAGATGGCAAAAGTGCATAGATAGCAATGGTACATACTTTGATCAAATAAATATATGAAATTAAAAAAAAATCTACTTTTTGTTCCTGCCATACAAAACGCCAATTTCATATGTAAGGACCTAATATTATCATAACGAAAACAAAAAAAAATTATACAAAATTGTTTTTATTATTATGTATTTAGTGTGCTTCTACTTGTGTTTAGTTCGACCGGTTTCGGCAGCTTGTTGCCATCTTTTAATCTACCAGACCAGACCAGAATCAGACCTACGGACTAGAGACGACAACTCTTACAGCAAAAACTTTCCACAGGCTCAAGTGTACACAGAGGTCCATGGAAAGACAGATACTTGGTGTGAGCTTGCGTGACCGCATAAGGAATGAAGAAATTAGATGCTGCACCAGGGTTGCTGACGTCATGGACCGAGTGGCAAAATTGACAGATGGGTACCCAGGATACTCAGTTGGGAGCATGGTAAAATAGGCGAAGTGTCGGAAGGCCACCGATGAGATGGACCGATGATATTGTCAAAAGGGTTGGAAAATCTTCGATACAAAAGGGGCAGGATAAAGACAAGTGGAAGAAATTGTAAGAGGCCTAAATCCAGCAGTGGAGGGAAGAAGGCTAACAAAGAAGAAGAATGATGAATGATATATTTTTTTATTTAAATGTAATAATCGATTTTTAAATGCATTTTTATTAGTCATTATTTGTATAGTTCTTATTATTCATTTACACCTGAAGATTGAGGTATCCTCCGAAACATGTGATTTTTAATATTTTGTGGTTTATAAACAACATTATTTTCAATTTCCAAAATGCGTTTTAATATTATTTTATGTTGTACTCGTACACTTGAACTCATTTTTTTATTAAAAGCAAAGCATATTCATCACATTATTTAAATGAAACATTTAGCTGAATTACCCGCTCGAAGAATTTTACTGCCTTTTAAAAATGTTCTTATGAACAGACTTTTTAAGTCATGAATAAAATTTATTATTTTAAATACCATTAACCTTTCAACCTCTTATCAGATTTTTCATTAATTTAACTTGAGGGAGGTATGTAAGTGTCCACTTGATAAATTTTGGAAAATCTTTCTCCACGGACGCCTAGCCTACTTGATTTATCAAGGGAAAAAGATTATTTCGAAACAAAATTATGATTACTTAACTTAAGAGTCTTTAATTGAGATTCGTTATTAAATAAATTATATAATAACCTATCCAAAAAAGCTAGAATGGCAGTGTACAATGGTGTTCTTCTACCGACCCTTATGTATGGAAGCGAAGCATGGAACTGGCAAAAGAAGGATGAAAGTAAAATAAATGCAGTAGAAATTAGATATCTTAGACGAATGTGTGGATACTCTGTGTGTGATAGAGTGTCGAATGAAAATATAAGAAGTGAATGCGGTGCGAATGATGGTGTCATGAACAAAATAATGAAAGTATCATTAAGATGGTTTTGACAAATGGAAAGAATGAATGAAGAAAGAATGGTAAAAAAATTATATGTTAACGATGTAAATGGAACCAGAAATAGAGGAAGACCGAGGAAAACGTGGCACGATCAAATAAATCAAATATTGAATGTCGGCCATGTGAGGAGTCAGAGAAATCGACGCGCGTGCATGACACGATGTATGAATGAATGTTGAGGAAGCTAAAGAAATATGTCAGGAAAGAAAAGTGTGGCAGTCCATTCTTTCTGCCTACCCCTTCGGGGAGACGGCGTGATGGTTAGTTAGTTAGTTAGTTAGTTATAATAACTTTTAAGGAAAAAACTTTGTTTTTTTGTATTACAATTTTATTTTATTTTACGACAGCTGTTTCATCAACCAATATTGACATTATCAGGTGTTACAATAATGTATCAAATGTCAAATTTTCGTGATTTTTCTAATATTTATGTGTATTTGTTCCTATGTCAATTTGAATAATTTCTTTGATATCATTTTAAAGTTCTTGCTGAAATTGAGTTAGGTACCTAAATAGTTTAATTAAAAGAACGGTTTGTTACTATTTATAGAAGAAAATATTAAATGTGGAGAATATAATAATAAAATAATTATAATAATAAAACAGTTATTAGAAGGAACAATTACACATAGTATAGAGTCAAAAGCGGTGAAACACAATAAATTAAAAACGGTAAACAATAACTGCAAGTACATAGATTACTTTAAACTTTTGTCACCTTTCTTTCTTATGTAATGTCCCCTCAGCGGGTCTAGGGAAACCGTTTACAGCCGAAATAAAGACCAAAGTTGAATTAGTTCTTAAGCAACATCGTTTTATTTAAAACTAGCTGAACCGGCGAACTTCGTACCGCCTCATCAATAAATGTTGTGTTAACTTATTAGTAGAATTAAATTCAGTTTTTTATTAGGTTAAAATGAGTACTCAAAATGAATTAAGTTCAATTGATGTGCAAAAGCAAAATGAAAAGTATTTGAATTACATTGATATGAATGTAATTCACATAACAGCAGGGGATTTGCTTTATTGAAGCGAATCGAAATGATTCGCAAATCGGTCCAGCCGTTCTTGAGTTATAAATGGTGTCACTAACATCATTCATTCATTCATTAATTTCTCGGCGTTACATCTCGGTGTTGGACTTAGCCTCTTCCACATTGGTCCTCCAATGACTTCTGTCTCTGGCCATCTCCCTCCATTCCCCAGCTCCTTCCATTTTCTCCCAAACTTCTTCCGCGCAATCCGTCCATCTTTTTCTCGGTCTGCCTCTTGGTCTCTTTAACTTGGTAACTAACATGACTTTTTATTATATATATTTAGATTAACAAATATGCAAAAAGCGGCTCCATACAAAATGTATGTTCATACTTTTTTTTTGATATTTATATATAATAGTTATTCTGCTATTCAGGACGGAGACAAATCCAACAAATCAAAGATCATCTAAATCGGTCCAGCTGTTCTTGAGTTATAATTGGTTAACTAACACGACTTTGTTTTATATTATTATTATTATTATTACTCTGTTGAAAAAACTTATTACATCGCGAGCCAAATCGATGTAAAGGACGAAAAAAAAAGAATATTAAAGGAAATATACATAGTACCTTATGAATAGGAAAAGCCAATTATTTGCTTGCTGCCTTTATCGTAAGGGTATTTACGAATTCGCCATAATTGCATCCAAAGAGGTCTATCTCTTTTGCAACCTCATTTAAGAGACGAATCGCTTTCTATTATATTTATTAATATTTATATATAGATATTATATAGACATATTTATATATAGATAATAATAATTATATATAGATATAGATGAACTTCCAAGAATAATAATAAAAAATCATTAGGTTGCCCTATAACTCCTGATATACAGATATGTATGTAGGTAAGAATTATCAATTCGGCGCACATTATTCCAACGAAAAAACGTCGAAATGCTTAATTTATATGCGGCCTAAACACTCCCTGAATAAATTTTAATATTTTGAGGGCAACACTGAAAGAAAAGATAAAACCAGAGTTTCGGTAGCTGTCATTAAACAAAGCCCTATCATGCAGATTGCGGGAGAGCATTTTTCATTCGCGGCAATGAATTTGTAACCATTTTTCATGAATTTTTAGACTCCCCCACCATATATTATATTATACCGTACAACATTATACTGTAATAAAAACGCTTCACTCACAGACAATGTGGCGGTTATTTTGTTATATTTGATCTGACTTTATTGTATATAAAACACTTGTTTACTTTCATGATTTAATTGTACCTCAATAGAGACGAAGATGCAAATTGGAAACTGAATATGGTTGATCAATGTGTTTACAGGACTTATGCCCTGTCATTGGTTAGGTAAAGCGCACGCTTTATGTAATTATAACATTCCCTATTCCACCTTTCTTTATGACCATGTATGACAAATTTTTGGAAGTTGTATATATGTTAAAGTCCTATGCCAGATTTCGCATGTCAGTTTCAATGTGCCATCTATGAAGATTTTGATTACATATGTTAATATTTTTAAGATTACTCTATATATAATCTACATACTAACGCCATCTATGGAGATTTATGTTTATTAAGCATTAAGCAGAACATCTTTTTAACTCAATGCGAAAGGCTACCCCGCCATTAGCGCATTGTTAGAAGCCGCCTGGAGATGTCACACTCCTATCTATATGCCAAACATAAATCTCCATAGATGGCGTTGGTATGTAGATTATAAATAGAATAATCTTAAAAAGATTAACATATGTAATCAAAATCTTCATAGATGGCACATTGAAACTGACATGTGAAATCTGGCATAGGACTTTAACATATATACAACTTCCAAAAAAAATTCATACATGGTCATAAAGAGAGGTAGAATCGGGAATGTTGTAATTACATAAAGCGTGCGCTTAACCCAACCAATGACAGGTCATAAGTCCTGTAAACACCTTGATCAACCATATTCAGTTTCCAATTTGCATCTTCGTCTCTATTGAGATACAATTAAATCATGAATTGATATGATAACCCACGGTGGGTGAAATCTAGTATTCGTATACAAGTATAAGTATACAATCACAAAAAAAAACTTGTTTACTTTGTTTATCTGCTTCTTCTTCTTTTTGTCCTGTCACACCTCCGTGGTGCATAGGGCCTCAACTAACCTTCTCCACCCGACTCTATCGCATACATGATGCCTAACATCATCCCAAGAGAGGCCTACTTCCTTAACCTCGTCCTGCAGGGTTTTCTCTAGGTGGCTCTAGGCCTGCCTCGCTTTCTCTTTCCCCCCGTAGGGGACCAGTCTAGTTCACCCTGAGCTATGCAGGCTGGGTTCTGTCTCAGAGTGTGGCCGATCCACTGCCATTTGCATCTAGCGACTTGTTCTCTAATTGGTTTTTCGCCTGCCATGGTCCAGAGAACGGTATTTGACACTGTTTGGGGCCAATAGATTTTGAATATTGAGCGAAGGCACCTATTTATAAACACCTGGAGTTTTCCAATAACGTCCGCGGTAGACTTCCAAGTCTCACATTCGTACAGCAGTACGCTTTTAACGCTACTGCTGAATATTTGGAGCTTGAGCTTTCTCGAAATGATACCGGAGCGCCACACAGGTCGAAGCATAGCGAACGAAACTTTGTTTATACACCACCCTATTTTATTTTATCGAACCAGTTTCGCACCTACAGAAGCTTCGAAAAGGTGACGAACAGTAACAAAAATGTTTTTAAACCCTGACGAAATTCCGGCCTGAGCGAAACCGGTTGGTTGGATAAAACAAAATAAACTAACTTACTCAAACTGGATTGGAGCTTTGAGAATAGTTATTGAAACAAGAATTAATCATTGAAAGCGAAAACGGCCGTTCACAGTGAAGTTCTGGAAGCGAATTCCGTTCCAAGCGTTCCATGTATGGAAGCAAAGCATGGAACTGGCAGAAGAAGGATGAGAGCAAAATAAATGCGGTAGAGATGAGGTTCCTAGGACGTATGTGTGGTAGAACGATAAACGACAGAATCTCAAAAGCTGATATCAGAAAGGAATGTAGAGCGGAAGAAGGTATTATGAGCTCTTCAAGTGTTGTATGGCCATAGGAAGAAAGTACAAACAAACAAACCATCAAACCATTTCCCCGCAGGGGTAGGCAAGGAGAATGGACCGCCACACTACTCTATCCTGGCAAACTTCTCTAGCTTCCTCCACATTCATACAACGAGTCAACACGCACGTCGATTCCTCAGACTTTTAACATGACCAACCTTTAAAGTTAGATTAATTTGGTCATGCCATGTTTTCCTCGGCCTGCCTCGACTTCGTACCCCATTTACATCATTAATGTATACTTTCTTAACCATTTTTTCTCCATCCATGTGTTCCATATGTCCGAACCAGCGCAGCGATCCTTTCATAATTTTGTTCATAATACCTTCTTCCGCTCTACATTCCTTTCTTATATCAGCATTTGAGATTCTGTCGTATATCGTTCTAACACACATACGTCTTACGTTTTTATTATTATTTTATTAAAAAATTTAATATAGAGTATGGTAGAGTTTCGAATGAAAATATAAGAAGTGAATGCGGTGCGAATGATGGTGTTATGAACAAAATAATGAAAGGATCATTAAGATGGTTTGGACACATGGAAAGAATGAACGAAGAAAGAATGGTAAAAAAATTATATGTTAACGATGTAAATGGAACTAATTCTGACATATATCGTTCTACCACACATACGTCTTAGGGACCTCATCTCTGTTTCCTCTCCCTCAGGTGGCTAATAAAAAATATAACCAACTTAGAAGAGAAACCAATTTCCGACAGCTTTCGCAGAAGTACATCATGGTTGACGGTATCACATGAGGGAATTTGGTAGCTATCCGTGGCTTTATCCCACTGCATTCCTCTTGGGCATGCTGGGGACCAATAGTTTACAGATAAGAAGGGATGGGTGCACACTTACCCATTTCTTCCGACTTACCAGAGGATTCTTTGAGAATTCCGTCATCTTCCCCATCTGGGACCTCTTTTCTTCATCCTATATATACACGACATTGGCAACTGCTTTCTCCACTCCAAGCATCTCCTTTTTGCTGATGATATGAAGGTCTTTCTGAAGGTTTCAGACACTTCTGACTGCCTTCGACTCCAGTCAGATCTTGACAGACTCTCTCATTACTGTATACTAAATAAATTATCCATAAATGCAAACAAATGTCATAAGCTTTCACTGACGCGTAAAATGAACCCTCACAAACATGTGTACTCCATCAATGGTTCCATAATATCCGATTCAGACCGCGTGAGAGATCTTAGAGTCACAATCGACCCTAAACTCACTTTCGTTAGTCATATTGATGACATGGTGGACAAATCTCTCAGAACGTTGGGATTTATACTACGCACATGCAAACCTTTCCAAAATATCACTGCCCTTAAAGTATTATTTACAACCATGGTTCGCTCACGCCTTGAATATGTATCTCCCGTTTGGTCTCCTTATTATGCGGCACATATCCAACGCATTGAAAGAGTACAAAAAATGTTTATTAAACATATTAATTTTAAAATGTGCAAGTCATTCTCTGATTACAAATCTGCCCTAATTTTTCACTCCTTGGACTCTCTTGAAAATAGACGTACTCTTCATGATATGATGTTACTTCATAAAATAATTCATTTTAAAATTGACAATTCTGAACTTCTCAGCAAATTGTCACTCAATACCCATGTCTCGCACGAGACACACCGCGAACCAAGTTTTCCACCTTCCTGTTTATCGCACAAATTACGCTCTGAGCGCGGCACTGTATCGAATCTGTGATATCTACAACAAACATTTTGGAGACATTGACGTCTTTCATTTGAGCGAGCGAAATTTTAAAAAAGAGATCGGAGCAACATTTCGGCGCGGATGTGACCACGATGTAACATGATATTATAATACTTGTATATTACTTTTTATTTTATTTTATCTTAATTTAATTTTTATTTCCAGTACTATAAGTATTTTAACTCTTAAATATTATGTATACCTTATTTTGTCTTAGTTTAACTTCAATGTTTCTCACTATCATTTGTTGATTGTTAACTATTATTTTTAATCTGTGGTAGCATGTAATTGGCCTTATTTTAATTATTCTGAATGTTTCTTTTATATATATATATATGTTATTGATATCGCTGTATGTTACCCTAAATAAATAAATAAAAAATAAAATAAAATCTTGGAGGCTATCCATCTTTATGTTCCGGATGGTTATCTTCGACAGCGTCAGCACAGACTGTTTTATCTCCCAACATGCAGAACCAACCTGCCTCTGGTGATGCCGGTGGGGAGAGCAATCAAACTGCTGAACATGATCGCTTCGGAGATTGATGTCTTTCATATTCGTGAAAGTACATTCAGAAGACAAATACTCTTGACTTTGGAGAGTATCTTGTATTCCTAATGTCGAACCATCTCTAATGCGTTCCTGGTATTATATAATTATTATGTTTTACCTGTTCTCAATAGATGCCTTAAACTATAAAAAATGTTTGTATTGTCTTTTGAGAAAATAAACTGATTTGATTTGATTTGATTTGATTTGATTTGATTTGATCTCTACCGCATTTATTCTGCTCTCATCTTTATTCCGTATTTGTGTGTGTGTGTGTACCCTTTTATTATAAAAAACAGGGGTAGATGTAATCAGTCGACGGTTCTATCGGCATTGTTATATCGCTGGAAAAAAGATCCATCGTCCACCTCTCCCGCCCGCCACGGGCAATATAGATAGTAAACATCAAAATCGCTATCCAGATGCAAAAAATGAGTACATTCTCGCAATATACGATAAAGGAAGCTGTCATGCGCGAAGATGGATGCTTTCTTTGGGATTATTTATCATTGGCGATAGAAAAAGGAAATCTCGCAGAAGCTTAAGCGTACAAGAGGAAGAGTTAATGCGAAATCGTGAAGCCTGAAAGATGGTGGAACAAACAAACAAACAAACCATCACGCCGTTTAACTGCAGGAGTAGGCAGAGAGAATAGACCGCCACACTACTCCAACCTGGCACACCTCACTAGCTTCCTCCACATTCATACAGCGAGTCATACACGCACGTCGATTCTTCCGACTTCTAACGATGACGATCTTCGTGGCCGAGTGGTAAGTGCATTGACTGCCACCCCGAAGGTTCCGGGTTCGATTCCCGGCGAGGGCAGTGTGATTGTCACACTGTCTTTGGTCTGGTGTAGAATTCACGTGACAATAAAATGGCGATAGATTAGCTACCTATCACATGTCACGAGAATCACTATGATAGCTATAATACCCTTAACATCGATTTGGCCCATGCTGTCATGATGTTAAGAGCGATTAAACAAAATAATAATAATAATAATAACATGACCAACCTTTAAAATTAGCATAATGCTTACACCCAATCTTAATGGATGGCGCTAGTGTAGATTGAAATAAAAAATATGAAGTGTTCCGCAACATTGTAGCATATATATAATACATCTCCCAAAAATTTGTCAGACGTGGTGGTCGTAAGAAGGGCGAAATGGGTAATGTTGTTAACATACAGCGATCGGTTAACCCAACCAATGACAGGTCATAAGTCCTGTAAGCGCCTCGACCACCATATTCTGTTCCCAGAAAACAATTTACATATTCGTCTCTATTGAGATACAATTAATCCTTATAAAATAATTATTTATCCGCAATGGGTAAAATCCAGTATTTGTCTACAAGAATTTGTATATATTCAAAATGTTATTACAATAGTATGTGATCAAATACTGGCTTCTATAACTTTCATATAAAAAGTACAATATGCGTCATACCGGTATTTTTCTTCCATAGTAAGTCTCATTCGCGTACGGTTTTCTATATCAGATTTCTCTTTGCCCAATAAATCACTCCATGAACGTGCTTCCCGCTGACAAAGATATAGACTATTAATTGAAAAACTTCAAAATAAAGGCCACTGGAACAATTTTACCACAACCGGTTTGAGCAGGCTCTTCATATTTTTATCGAAAATCTAATTTTAGATTTTTTTTAAAGAATAATTTTTATTTCTTCTATATACGCCATACTTTGTGTTTTTATGATGGTTTATTTCTATTTTTCTTTTTTATACACACTGTATATACAGTAAAAATGATATCTCTTAGACGAATGTGTGGATACTCTGTGTATGATAGAGTGACGAATGAAAATATAAGAAGAGAATGCGGTGCGAATGATGGTGTCATGAACAAAATAATGAAAGGATCATTAAGATGGTTTGGACATACGGAAAGAATGAATGAAGAAGGAATGCTAAAAAAATTATATGTTAATGATGTAAATGGAACCAGAAATAGAGGAAGACCGAGGAAAACGTGGCACGATCAAATTAATCAAATATTGAATGTCGACCATGTGAGGAGTCAGAGAAATCGACGCGCGTGCATGACACGATGTACGAATGTTGAGGAAGCGAGAGAAATATGTCAGGAAAGAAAAGTGTGGCAGTCCATTTTTTCTGCCTACCCCTTCGGGGAGACGGCGTGATGGTAAGTTAGTTAGTTATTTTTTGTATATACAACACTTATATTGAAAAAATAAAATTATATAGACATGTTTCGGAAAAACAGTCCTTTTTCAGTAAAGATACATTTTTTTAAATATTATTTGGAACGAAACACAGTGGTTCAAACGAAAACGTTGGAACCACTGTGTTTTCTTTTGCGGCACCGTCGCCATACACATCATTAATCCTTCGAGCCGTTTCTGCAGCACTGGTGCTTCGGTGGAACTCGTACTCGTAAATAACGCGATATTTCAAGTTTTCCATTTTGTAAACTGAGTGACGCAAAGAAAATAAACAATTGAGGAAAAAACAAATGAATTATAATTTTCGAAACACAAATACTTGAGTAAATAGCTTTATAAATTTGAATTTGGAATTCCTAACCAAAGAGAAGATATTTGAGATCAATGTTGCCAGTACGGCAAAACGCCAATTTCATATGTAAGGACCTAATATTATAAAATTGTTTACATGATCTGACAGATATTATAAAGTTTTATTTTGGAAAGTTTATGCTTTTGTTATAACAAATATTATGATTCAATTTAAAATAATATTTTTTTAGTTCTTATTGGGGTTGAGGTAATAACTTAAAACAAAGGAAATAAACTAAATCTTTATAATATCTGTCAGATCATGTAAATAATTTTATAATATTTTTAAAAATGTATCTTTACTGAAGAAGGACTGTTTGTCCGAAACATGTCTATATAATTTTATTTGTTTACTATATAAGTGTTGTATATACAAAGTCTATAAAAAAGAAAAATAGAAATTAATTCTTATGTTTCGATTTGATTAATAACAGTCACAAGGTCTGTTATCTAGATATTTTATTTGATTATGCATTTACAAGGCAAATCGTGCCATTCCCATAAAATATAATATTCTTCTTCTTCTTCTTCTCCTTATAGACCTTTGGTCTGTTCCTGAAATCAGGCTGGCCTCTATTGTGAGGTTGACTCCCAGCTTTCTCTCCATCTCTTCAGCGGTCTTCCGGGGGGACGCCAGCCGGCAGGAATCTGATGCGCCACAGCGTGTGGGATTCTGGTGGGATCCATCCTCTGCACGTGCGCATTCCAGTATCTTCTGCGTTGTCTGCCCCATCTCACGACATCCTCCACCTTGCAGATCTCGCGGATGGCCGTATTCCTCACCCTATCGCGAATAGTCTTTCCTGCTATCATCCTCAGCGTCCTCATCTCTGCCACCCGTACTTTAGCCTTCGTTCTTGTGGTAAATGCTCTGGTCTCATTGCTATATGTCAGTATAGGCCTTACGCAGGTTTTATTTATTCTGACCTTACTGTCAGTTCTCATATACTTGTTTTTCCATATTATATCCTTGAGACAATCTGATATCGCCGAAGCCTTGTTGACTTGTCCTATTGTTTCACTGACAAGATCATTTTGATTGAGCAGATCCACTCCCAGATATCTAAACTTTGCAACCTGTTCCAGCATTCTGTCATATAATATTACTTTTAGAAAACATTTTCATTCCCATCAATTATTTCATTTGAAGTTTTAAATCATTGCTAAAGAAACAATAAATGTTTTTTCGATTTGAAGATTATTTCGATCTGCGGTCCTCGGCTTCCTTTTCTTTCTTCAATTTTACTTACATACATTCGATCCATATGTCCAAAGATTAATCATTTTTTAATTGTAAATATGGTGCAATCATCTGCCTTTCATTCCTACTCTATTTCGTCGTTCCGTGTTCTATCACACATCGTTTTCCCGCACATTCTTCTTAGTGATCTCATAACAACATTATTTATCCTCCTTTACCAGTTAAAAGCTTCACTTCCATACATACATACATACACTATCTTTACACAAGTACAAAGTTTCATAAGTACAAATAAATCTTTATAACATCTGTCAGATCATGTAAACAATTTTATAATATTTTCAAAATGAATCTTTATAATATGTAACACTGAAGAAGGACTGGTTGTCCGAAACATGCAAATGTATTTTTATTTGTTCAACATAAGAGTTGTATATACAAAGTAAATAAAAAAGAAAAAGAGAAATAAAGCATCATAACAACACAAAGTATGGCGTATATACTCGTAGAATAACTAATTAAATGATTTTAAAGAAACTCAAATAATCTAACCATACATAAACTTAAAATTCTACATTGAAGAAGGGGATCTGTACCCCGAAACGTATTTGTGAAAACCACAAAAAAGAGAATTTATTGTTTTTTGAAGAATGATGTAAAACTCCATATCAAATTATTAATTGGAATGAAATTTCTTGAAAATAGATGTTTTTATTTCTATTAATTACAAAAAACTAACTAAAGTCTTTCCAAAGGGGTACGCAAAAATAATGGACGCCACACTTTTCTACCTTGGCACACTTCTCTCGATTTCTCAACATTCATGCATCGTGTCATGCACGCACTTCTATTTCTCGGAATCATCTATGAGAGTAGGCTGACTTTTCGTGCACATATCGAGAGGATTTGTGGCATTGCACTGAGGATGTTGGGATTCATCGTCCGGACCGGAAGAGTTTTCAAGGATCCCAATGTGCTCAGAGTCCCATACAACGCATTGGTTCGGAGCAGGCTCGAAAGTGGTTGTGTGATATGGAGTCCTTACGAGGCGAGATATTCTGTTATGCTGGAGAGGGTTCAGAAAAAAATTCTGAGATATCTCTACATGAGGGAGTATGGTAGTTATCCGTGGCTCTATCCCACGGCATTTCTTCTGGGAATGCTCGGAACCAATTTTTTACAGCTTCGAAGAGATTGACATCTAATAACCCGTTTCTTCAGATTAATTAGGGGATACTTCGAGAACTCGGCCGTACTGGAGGATGTCGGTCTTTTTGTCCCCGATAGATATCTCCGACAGCGACAGCACAGATTGTTTTACCTACCGGCCGCCAGAACCAATCTGCCTCTGGTGACACCGGTGGGAAGAGCAATTAGTCTGCTGAACGCGGTCTCCTCGGAGATCGACGTCTTTCATGTTAGTGAAAGTACGTTCAGGGGTCAAATACTCTTGACTTTAGAAAGTATCTTGTCTTCCTAATGTCGAACCATCACTAATGCGTTCCTGGTATTATGTTGTATTTTTATAATATTTTACCCTTAAATGTTTTCTTGTTTGTAATGTCTATTGAGTTGATAAACTGATTTGATTTGATTTGATTTCTTCGACTCCTCACGTGGTCGACATTAAATATTTGATGAAATAACAATGTTCTCCAAAAAGTATTAAAATAAAATAATCAAGTTTTGTGAAGAGGAAAACTCCCTATATTGGAATCACCTTGTCCTGAAGTTGGGTCTGAAAGGTTAGCCAATTAATTCTTGCATAATCCGAAAAATTTCCATATTCTGAAATTCCTTGTGTAATATTGAAAGTTTCCTGAAAAATTCTCTCTCTGTAGTAAAAGAAAACTTTTGAAATATCTGACGTTAACGAAAAACAAGGGAGTAATTGAAAATTCCACGTGGTACGCGAAACAAAAACGTTTGGATCAATCCGAAGGCGATACGATTTATTTAATTAAAAGAATAAACAATATTTGTATTGTTTCAATGTTTGTATTGTTTAGCTGTTAAAATTATATTAGTTTTATCGTTTTTATAAAGAATTTTGACAGGTGTAAAAAATAATTTTTCATTTGTTCCAATGACAATTTGAATAATTTCTTCAATATTATTTTTAAGTTCTTGCTGGTTAAGTGCCTAATTACAGCTAATTTTAAAAACGGTGGATACGTGTAACATAAATTAAATAAACACAAAAGTCCGGATCGTCCATATCAACATGTGCAACATCGAAAAAAACATTATGTGTTATTATTATACATTATGTGCTAAATTAAAAAAACGGTGGATTCGTGGAACATAAATTAAACAGACAATATGTGCACCATCTAAAAAGAACGTTTTGTGTTAAATTATTTTTATTTTGTTATTTTATTTTATTTTATATTATTTGTTTTAGATTTATTTTGTGGGTGTTGGACGATCGAAGTGTGCGCGGGAGATGCCTATTGGTGGCGATGAGGTTCGCAACCCATCACACCGCGTCTCCCGCGGAGCGAAAAGAGAAGGATGGAGTGCCGCATCAGTAAAAGTGTGACAGTCCATACTTTCTGCCTACCCTTTCGGGGAGACGGCCTGATGGTTAGTTACTTAGCTAGTTAGTTAGAAACAATATTTGTGAGCTAAGAGTATTTATTTAATTCTAATTTTATTCTTCTCTTTCTTTGACCTAATTGGTTTGTTTCTAGCTGTCCTTACATCTTTAAGGAAGTCTTCCACGAGGACTGGTCCCATGAGTCTGATTATGTAGTGCAATACAAGAGAAGGAGATTATTAAATTATAAATAAATTATAAACTAACTAACTATCTAACCATCACGCCGTCTCCCTGAAGGGGTAATCGGAAAGAATAGACTGCAACACTTTTCTTTCCTGACATACTTCACTCGCTTCCTCAATATTCATACGAGGTGCAAAATTGATACCAAATATTTAAATATTATTAAAACCTGTACTGGTTCTAAACAGCCGCAATAAGACATGGATATGAGAAGTCAAACGCAATTACCATCCGCCGAGGTGAGACAGGGTTGTATCTTTTCTCCATTATTATTTAATCTCTACTCAGACTATGTCTTTAAAAGAGCCCTCATCAACACCAAGAAAGGACTGAAAATTAATGGCGTTGTGATAAACAATATAAGATATGCCGTCGACACTGTTTTATTGGCTGAAAGTGTCAGTGATCTTCAGGATTTTTTTAATCTTGTTGACGAGTCCGGTGGAAGATTAGGGCTAACAATAAATGTCAGTAAAACCAAATGAATGACATGCGGACGACTTGACTACAGTGGGTCAGTATTGCATGTGAATGGCCACAACGTTGAAAGGGTGGAAAATTTTTAATACTTGACCTGACCCAGATGTAGAGATCAAATGCAGAATTGAGGCAGCAAGAGCTACGTTTAATAAAATGAAATCACTCTTCTGCAATGATGACATAAACTTGAAACTCCGTCAAAGAATGAGCAAATGCTATGCGTGGTCTGTTTTATTGTATGGATGTGAAACGTGGACCTTGAAAGTCAATTCAATGAACAGACTAGAAGCATTTGAAATGTTGCTCCATCGCCGAATGCTCAGAATTCCCTGGACAAACATGGTTACCAGTACCGAAGTCCTGAGGCGAGCTAGAGTTGACAGGGAACTGTTATCAACTATCAAGGTTCGGAAGATTTCACATATGGGTCATGCACTACGTGAAGAATAGTACCACCTTCTCCAACTGTTATTGGAGGGGGAAATTGAAGAAGGCCGATGGCTCGGTAGGAGACAAATGTCCTGGCTGCGAAACGGGAGGGAGTGGACCGGCATCCGAAGTGTAGAGGAGCTGTACCGAGCGGCGCAGGACAGGGACAGGTTCACCGAGGTGATCGCCAACGTTGGGGGGACCCGACAGGGCACTTGAAGAAGAAGAATATTCATACATCGTATCATGCACGCACGTAGATTCCTCGAACTCCTCACATGGCCGACATTAAATGTTTTTTCTTGGTCTACTTCTATTTCTAGATCCATTTAGATCGTTAATATGTACTATTTTTACCTTTATTTCTTCATTAATTCATTCCATGTGTCCAAACAATCTTAATGATTCTTTCATTATTTTGTTTTTAACACTTTCATTCGCACCGCATTCACTTCTTATATTTTCATTCGACACTCTATCATTCACAGATTTGCCACACGTTCGTATTAGAGATTTCTTTTCAACTGCATTTATTCTTCTTTCATCCTTCTTTTGCCAGTTCCATGCATAAGTATCAAAGCGAAGCATGGAACTGGCAAAAAAGAATGAAAGAAGAATAAATACAGTTGAAATGAAATCTAATACCCTTATGGGTCGGTGCAATGACTGCCATTTTAGCTTTTCTGGAAAGGCTTTTGTTTGCGATAACAACTTTGCACCATTCACTTTATTGCTGCCCCAACTCTTCTTTCAATATCCCTCTCCACTCGCCAATCCTCTACCTAAATATGTAAACTCATCTACTTGCTCCAGGTTTTTACCATTCAAGCTAATGATTAAAAATATATATACTGGTAATTCTGATTAAACTTTCTCTAAAATTAAAATTGAAACTACGTTCAAAATTTTGCAATTCTAATTTTATGTGTATCGAACATTAGTGTTGTACTCGTTTTGTTTTAATATTAAAACCTTGTTTTTAAAATACAAATCCACCGTTTGTTCTAGGTAAAGTTTCAAAGCATTCAACGCCATCTGTTGTCGCAAGTTACCGTTATTAAAATGGACGTGGCGAGATTGTGTAACATCAGTGCGCAGTTACAACTAAGGAGGGGGTGATTAAAATAAACGTAATCGAATAATAGTCGAAATTAAACGAATTAAAACTAACTAACTAACTAACCATCACGCCGTCTCCCCGAAAGGGTAGGCAGAAAGAATGGACTGTCACACTTTAACGACGACGCGGTGTGATGGGTTGCGAACCTCATCGCCACCAATAGGCATCTCCCGCGCACACTTCGATCTTCCAACATCCACAAAATAAATCTAAAACAAATAATATAAAATACAATGATATAAAATAAAATAACAAAATAACAAAATAAAAATAATTTAATACAAAATGTTATATTAAACATTTTATGAAGAATCCTTTTTCATTGCTGTTTTTAAGAATGAAACCCACTTCAGAAATGTTGTAAAGAAAAAAAATTTACTGACTCTTTAATATTTTTTATTCTAAGATACCTTTAGTCATTGTAGGAACATATTTTTATAATAGCTTTATAACAAAGAGATTAAAAAATATAGGGTGTTTTTTTTTAAGGTTTGGTTTTTAAACTGGCAGCATTGTTTTTCAAACTATTAATTTGGCAGTTGACGATTGATTTGTAGTCAGTACGATTTGCCATTTTACCATGAATAGACTGACGTCAGAACAGCGCTTGCAAATTTTGCAAATTTATTTGGAAAATCATGGTTCGGTTTGCCAAACTCATCGTGCACTATATCCATTTTACGGTCGACATAGTCGTCCATCCGAGCAAGTTATTCGTAAAACCATGGATCTTTTTCGCACCACGTACACTCTGGTGGATAATACGCATCCACAAAGACGACAATTGTCAAAAATTGGATTTCACGATTGTGTTTCATTCGAGCTAGCCGTGGCGCTCATACGCTCGAAATCATATTTAAATAATAAAAGCATAAAATTATCTATTAAATAAAGCCAATATCAAAGATATTAACGTTATTTTTATGTGTTTTTTTTTTCATTTTGAATGTGTACTGTGTACCTCTAAAAAAACACTCTATACATCAAAAGGATTCGTAAAGTATTAATACAATTAATAAATAGTCAAAAGTAATCAATTTTCAAGATATCTAAAATATACATGCCTTTTTTATATAACATTTTATGGAAACGAAATTTATATTTTATTAATAAATTATTAAACCTAAACCATTCTGTAAAAGCCAGTTTTTTTTTACCTTTACATTCGTACATTGACGCGCATCCTCGTCGATTTTTTCCGACTTCGGATGTGGGCGCCTTTTAGTAACTAATGCTATGTTTTCTTCGACCGCCCTCGGCTTATTTTTTATTCCAACTTCTTGTTTACAACTTTTAACCATTCTTCTCTAATCTATTCGGTCTATATGTCCAAAACATTCAAGTAATTTAAATATTTAATAAACAACAACAACAAACCATCACGCCGTTTCTTCGCAGAGATAGGCAAAGAGAATGAACCACCACGTTACTCATTCCTGATACACCTCTCTAGCATCCTCCACATTCATACAGCGAGTCATTCACGCACGTCGTACTTCATTTAAATTTTATTTTGAAATTCATTAGCCTAAAACATACAACATAAATATTGCAAATATCACTTTTGTTGACTTCCAGTAAATCCAATTTAATCGATTACATCTTTGAAGTATGCACATCTCTATTAATAACCAACTGACCTGCGATACGTTGCCAGATCCACTAAAAATGAAAGTCAGCGGCCCGATGGACTTTGGCATCATCCCTGAAACAGACGTAATAAACTTTTATTAATATTTCCGTGTATTTCACATATTGCTAACAGAAATAATAAGTGCTCTGTGTCTCGATTTAGGCGTCTCGTTACATACGAATTCTGTTTACATTAATTATTTAAAATATTCTTAAATAATAGACACTTTTAGTATAAGCGCAGAGGCTCTCTTTATTATCAGATATTTGGAGACGATTATCAGATTTTCAAATATTTTATAATACCTTAGACAGGCAAAACACGTCATTCCCATAAAATATAATAAAACATCTAGAAAACAGACGTTTTCGTTCGAAATAATTATCACTGACATTTGATAAATCTTTAGACAGGCAAACGTGTCATTCACATAAAATATAATATAACTTCTAGAAAACAAACCTTTTCGTTCGAAATAATTATCATTGACATTTGATATAGCTTTAGAGGGGCGAAACATGTCATTCGCATAAAATATAATAAAACTTCAAGAAAACAGACATTTTCGTTCGAAATAATTATCATTGACATTTGATATAGCTTTAGAGGGGCGAAACATGTCATTCGCATAAAATATAATAAAACTTCAAGAAAACAGACATTTTCGTTGAGAATAATTATCACTGACATTTGATAAAGCTTTAGACGGGCGAAACATGTCATTCTCATAAAATATAATAAAACTTCTAGAAAAGAGACGTTTTCGTTCGAATAAATTATAATTTGACATTTGATAATGCTTTAGACAGGCGAAACATGACATTCCCATAAAATATTATAAAACTTCTAGAAAACCGAAGTTTTTTTTCTGAAAAATTATTTTATAGTAAGTTTTACATTATTTTTCTGCCTGCCCTTTCAGAGAGACGGCGTGATGGTTAGTTAGTTTTTTTTTAATCCCCATCTCTGTACTCCATTCTCATTGTTAGCGTTTACTTTCTTAATTTTTATTTTTCTTATTTTGCAAAACGAAATTACTCAGTTAAGGTTCTTAAAATAATTAGAATTTGATTTAGCTTAATCTATTTTAAGAAATAAGAATTTCCAGACACCATTAGCCGTGACACTAGATATTTGAAACATTTAAATAAAACAGCGGGAGATGCCTATTGGTGTCGATGAGGTTCGCAACGCATTACACCGCGTCTCCCGCGGGGGTGAAAAGGTGGCAGTACATTATTTCTGCCTAACCCTTCGGGGAGACGGCGTGATGGTTAGTTAGTTAGTTAATTTTTAATTATTGTCCAAAAATAATAAATAACATTGTGCACTGCCATCTTTACTTTTTCATAATTTTTGGTGAAACTTTTGATTGCGGTATTATTTTTAGGTAATTTTATATATAATATAGATAATGAAAAATTAAACTAATATTGAAGAATTGCTGGCGATTGGATGCGAAAGGCACAAGACAGGAATACGTGGAGAAATATGGGGGAGGCCTATGTCCAGCAGTGGACGACAACGGCCGTTTAAGTAAGTATGTAAGTAAACTAAAATCATAAAAAAAGTATGTGTACTTTATATTATAATTAGTTAATTTCACTTAGACTTATGGCTTCGACCGGTTTCGACAGCTGGCTGATATCTTCTGGCGTCCCAAAAGACGGCTGCGAGCTGCCAAAACGGGTGGAAGCCATAAACTTCGGAATTTCACTAAATAAATACTATAAAGAAATAATTTATTAATTTATTTTATTATTATTTACAATGAACTTTTACCGTGAAATTTCAAATAACTACATAATTTTATAGAAAATGAGGTCCCTAAGACGTATGTATGGTAGAACGATATACGACAGAATCTCGAATTCTGGTGTAGAGCGGAAGAAGGTATTATAAACAAAATTATGAAAGGATCGCTGCGTTGGTTCGGACATATATTGTTATTATTTATTTATTTTGACATACAATAGTAAAACTGTATTCCCATGAGTACGATACTCAGAACTAACTAACTAACCATCACGCCGTCTCCCCGAAAGGGTAGGCAGAAAGAATGGACTGTCACACTTTTACTGATGCGGCACTCCATCCTTTTATTTTCGCCCCGCGGGAGACGCGGTGTGATGGGTTGCGAACCTCATCGCCACCAATAGGCATCTCCCGCGCACACTTCGATCTTTCAACGTCCACAAAATAAATCTAAAACAAATAATATAAAATACAATGATATAAAATAAAATAACAAAATAAAAATAATTTAATACAAAATGTTATTTTTAGATGGTGCACATTTGTCTATTTAATTTATGTTCCACGAACCCACCGTTTTTTAAATTTAGCACATAATGTAATAACACATAATGTTTTTCCGATGTTGCACATGTTGACATGGACGATCCGGACTTTTGTGTTTATTTAATTTATGTTACACGTATCCACCGTTTTTTTAAATTAGCTGTTATATGATTGAATTAATGTTCCACGTATCCACTTTTTTATTTGGCAGTAATTAGGCACTTAAAACCAACCAACACCAGCAAGAACTTTAAAAGAATATTGAAGAAATTATTCAAATTGTCATTGGAACAAATGAAAAATTTTTTTTTACACCTGTCAAAATTCTTTATATAAACGAAAAAACTTGTATAATTTTGACATCAAAACAGTACAAACGTATTACGTGTCACAATTAACTATTATAAAGTGCGGCAACAATCAAATTGACCAAAACAATTCACTTTTACACGTAATTTCTCCAAATTCACGGGAGCTCTACATGAACCAAACCAAATTTTCAAAATCAGAATTAGAAAAAAACATGCTACCACAAATATAAAATAATAGTTAACAATTAACAAGTGATAGTGTGAAACGAGATTGAAGTTTCCCCAAGGTTCAGTAATGGCTCCTACTCTGTTCAACATCTACTGCAGTGATATTCCTCTTCCCCGAGATCAGAACACCCACATTGCTCAATTCGCTGACGATACGGGCATCATCTCCAGTGCTAAAAGGCCGCTTCTCGCGACCCGCAGGGTGCAAAAACAGGCCGATGTGCTAGAGGTGTGGTGCAGAAACTGGCGTATTACCATCAACCCGAGAAAAGCGCAGCGACCCTTTTCAGTAAAAGACACATTCCTCCAAACAATCCCAACATAAAAATGTTCGGCCAAGACATTCCTTGGACCAAAAAAATCAAATACCTTGGGGTTACCTTGAATTCTAAGCTGACATGGAGGCCACACATTACAAATAAAGTCAAAGCCGCGTCAAAAGCAATCTCAGCCCTCTACCGAATGTTAGCTAGAAACAGTAAACTAAGCATCGACAATAAACTCCTGATATACAAAACGGTAATAAGGCCGATCTTCACTTATGCAGCCCCAATCTGGGGCTATGCAGCTTCGAGTCACATACAAAAACTCCAAATCCTGCAAAATAAGGCTATCCGTTTATCGCTTGGTGCGCATTCATGGACCAGGATTACACAACTGCACCTAGAATCGGGAATCCCAATGATAGATGAATTCATTCTGAAACTTGCCGAATGTTTTTACAAAGGACTCCCTTCACATCCCAACCCCACAATTAAAGACCTCTCAAATTACGACCCAGACACTTCCAGCCGCCACAAGCGCCCAAAATCGATTCTCCTTCAGAGGAACACTCCGGGCCACACAAATCATGCCCCCGAATAAACTAACAACCCACCAAATCACCTTCCAACAATGTTCCCATCAGACGTAAGAGGAATAGCCACATGAGCTGAACCTCTGTAAGCCAGAAGATCCAAGTCCAAGTCCAGGTATACGTATAAGTGGTAAAATCAGTAGCGTAGTACTTCACTTTTCAAAATAATTATATTAATAAATATAAAAAATACTTAATACGAATGAAAACGTCAGTTTTCAAGAAGTTTTATTATTCTTCTTCTTCTTCCTCAGCCTATTCCCGCCCACTCCTGGATAAAGGCCTCCTCCATTTGCTTCCATGTCATTCTGTCTTGTGCAGACTGCATCCAGGTTATTCCAACGTGTCTGTTTAGATCATCATTCCACCGTAGTTACGGTCGCTCTGCACTTCTCTTCGCCGTCCACGGTCTCCAAGTCAGCAGTCTTCTTGTCCACTTTTCATCTGTGCTTCTGGCTACGTGCCTGCCCATTGCCATTTTAGAGTCGCCACCCGGTGGATGATGTCAGTGACCTTTGTGTTTTCTCTCACCGTATCGTTTCTGACTCTGTATCTTAGACTTATTCCTAACATGGCTCTATCCATGGCTCTTTGGGTCACTCGTAGTTTCTCGGTACTTTGTTTGGACAATGTAACAGTTTTAAGACCATAAGTCTAGAAAAAATATTACTGGAGAGACAGCTTATGTATTATTTTATTCGTATATTAAAGGAAGGAAAACCAACACGTAAATGTATTTATAGAGTTCAATTATTAGTTCACCTGCTATTCCTGAGCCCCTGCCACTGCAAAGCACGCAAATTCACGCTTCACGCGCAAACATTAACCGTCGAATATTTCCCGGCTCCGGGCTATAATACCGAATATTATTAACCCATGATTCCTTATTTATTTGTTAGAACATATGAGCTTTTTAATAATATACGACTTTCAATGCATTTTCATTAAAACTTCATTTTGTGTAGTACACACACGACGGTTTTGTGACAAAATCTAACAAAGTTTTTACAGTAATGAGAATTTCAACCTCGCGTATATGAAAATGGAAAAGTTTTTTTTTAATAAAAGCTACACAACGACTTTCAAAATTTAAAATAATGTAATTTAGATAATCTGTTGTTTTCTCCGAAACACTATGATACTTCAACATTATATAATATTTAATTTTAGAACACTGTTATTATAAAAGGTCGAAAATAATAGAGTCAAATAATATAGACCTAAAACTGAGAATACTCCTCATCAAGACCTATGTATGGAGTGTCTTGATGTACGGCTGCGAGACATGGTGCCTATCCGAAAGGGATAAGCGGAGACTAGAGGCTTTTGAGATGTGGTCCTAAAGAAGACTGTTAGGAATTTCCTGGAGAGACCACATCACGAATGAGGAAGTTCTTCAAGGAATCGAAGGAGGAAGGCACCTGCTCAGGACCTTGTCCGAAAGGCGTGCAAGATGGATCGGCCATGTAATACGTCAAGAAGGTCTCTTGCATGCCATAATGGAGGGTATGACCGAGGGGACAAACTCTAGGGGACGCCCACGCCGAGAGTACCTGGAGGACCTGTTGGTAGACGTGCGCTGCTCATCATACGCAGATTTCAAAAGAGCCGCACAAGACAGGGAAGAATGGAAGAGAAGAATAGAGGAAATTTCTGCAAACCAATCCCAGGATTAAAACCAGAGAAGAAGAAGTTATTATGTTATGTAGTTTATACCAATAGATGGTTGGTACACACCTACAGTAAATGGAAGAAGATCGAATCACTAGGAAGATTCTCAATGGCAAGACGCACTGGTTTAAGATCTAGTCTTGAGACATTGTGGTATTTTAGAAGTGAGAACATGACGTAATTTTCCAAAGGCCGCCCAACCCAACTGAATTCTTCGGTCGGCTTCTTTCTCGAATTTCAGAGTTCTCACGTGATTGAAATTTAATATTACAATTTCATGTTATACGCCGATATTATCATCATCAGATGGCATCCGCATATGCCAATATCAGTTGGCAAAACAGCTGTCGCCACATTCTAAAAAGTGTATAATATGATAATTAATATGAATGAAAACGTCATTTTTCTAGAAGTTTTATTATATTTTATGGGAATGACATGTTTCGCCCTTCTTAGGCATTATAATGTCCTAGAAGGGCGAAACATGTCATTCCCATTAAATATAATAAAACATTTAGAAAACTGAAATTTGTATTAATTATTTAATATGAAATTTTACATCATTGTTCAAGAAATAATAAATATGTATAATATGAAATTGTGACATTATAAATTTAAGTTAATATGTCAGTTTCGAGCGCTTTTTTGTTCTCATCATTACGAAACGAACGATTTCAATATTATAATATTATTCATTGGTTTTCTGGTAAAGAACTTGCGAACAACAAGTTACTTATTATATTTTCTCCTTCACCATAAAGTCCTTATCAATATTCCATCTCGGAATCTAAGCTATTACACTTTTTATGACCTTTTTTATTCGGCTCCTCCCATCTAGTCCGTACTCTCAATAAGCATTATACGCAACACTGGTGTAACTCAATCCCGTACATTTTAATTGAACAAGTTTTCTTACTAGCTTACCATCACGCCATTTCTCCGAAGGGATAGGCAGAGAGAATATTCCGTCACACTGTTCTATCCCGACAAAACTATCGCGCCTTTTTTTCTTTCACACACCGTGACACGCACCGAACTTGGCCGCCTATCAGTAATTTATTAAATTGGTCGTACCATGTCTTTCTCGATCTTCCTTTAGTTTTTTACGTTTACATCATTAATATATACTTTCTTTATCATGTTTTATTAATTCATTCTTTACATGTGTCCACCTTCATAACCCTCTCATTATTTAATCAACACTTTCATTCGCACTTCACGTATGAATTGTATTTACAATTGACACTCCATCATCAATTTAACACACATTCGTCTATGAGATCTACTGTTTACAGTATTTATTCTACTTTCGTCCCTCTTTTGGCAGTTCCATACATTGTACACAGCCATTTAAGCTTTTTTATAAACTTTTATTTACGATGAGAACTTCAAGCTCTCCATCCACCTTGTTTCCTGCCCAATCCCTTAATTCGCAATCCTTCTCCCTCGCCCATGCTTGTAAACATACGTCCTCAATGTGCAAATGGCTCTACTTTTTCCAAATTTTCATACACCCTAATGTTGCTGTCATGCTTTTTTCTATCTCTATTCCTTTTTTCTATGTTTATAACACTTTCATTCGCACCGCATTCAGTTCTTATACTTGCATTTGACACTCTATCCTATACAGATTTACCACACATTCGTCTTAGAGATCTCATTCCTACTGCATTTATTCTATTTTATCCTTATTTTACCAGTTCCATGCTTCACTTCCATACAAAATGTTATTCTTTAATATTCTAAACCATAAAAACGTGTCGACAAATTGACTTTCTGAATATTGATGTGGCTACATCACTGGTTTATGTATAAATAAAATGTATTGTATTATTCAAGAACATTGTTCTCGTCGCCATCCATTATTCATATTGAGAGAGAGAGAGAGAGAGAGAGAGAGTATTCTTACCCAGAGATATCTCATAGCCAGCATCCCGGATTGCCTGTCTCGCCATCATGGAGTTCCTATAGTTGTGGGCGGGGCCAATGTGCTGTAAACATTTACAATCTCTTTATAACATACATACATCACGGAATATTAGGATATTGATGCTTTTATTCAAACATGTAAATCACAGGGAATTACATCATATATCAAACATATTAAAATATATTGTTCGAAAGTTAATAAATTGCTTACTGGTGCAAGAAGCAGTATTCGAACCTGCGACCTTCTGATCATTTCAGATTATCTCATAAATCGAAAAAAAATGTTTGTTATGTCAAAATTTGTAAAAATATACCGTTTTCAAAAAGTTATTCAAATATAAATCCATAATACAATGTAATGGCGAATATATAATAGAACTAACTATACATAATAAAAATTGTGTGTACCAACTTTATACTAAAACTGTTAAATTAAAAACTTTGTTTTATGTCTCGGGAGATGCCTATTGGTGGCTATGAGGTTCGCAACCCATCACACCGCGTCTCCCGCGGGGCGAGAAGAGAAGGATGGAGTGCCGCATCAGTAAATGTGTGACAGTCCATTCTTTCTGCCTACCCTTTCGGGGAGACGGCGTGATGGTTAGTTAGTTAGTTTTTAGTTTGTTTTATGTATCACAATTGTATTTTATTTTACGCGACACCTGTTTCGTCAACCTATGTTGACATCATCAGGTGTTACAATAATATATCAAATGTCAAATATTCGTGATTTTTCGTGATTTCGTGATTTTCGTGTCAAATATACGTGATTTTTCGTGATTTCGTGATTGTCGTGTCAAATATTCGTGATTTTTCGTGATTTTCGTGTCAAATATTCGTGATTTTCGTGTCAAATATTCGTGATTTTTCGTGATTTCGTGATTTTTGTGAAAAATCACGAAAATTTGACAGGTATCATAGTTTTTCGGCCAAAACAATGAACTTTATACTATTAAATTCAATGAGATTTTATCTAAAAACCTTTTGTATATAAAGTGGAACCTGGATAATTGGCATTCCAAGGGACCAGACCTACGATGGTCAATTAACCAGGTTTTTCAATTATCCAGTTTTTCATGTATCCAGGTCCAGATTATGCTTTGGTATTCTAACCAGGTTTTGTAACCACATCAATAGAAAAGCAATAAAAACAATTCATGGAATGATGCATAAAACAATCAATAAACATTTAATAAAAGTTTAATAATTCAATTGTAATTGTACATGCGTTCATACACATACAAACAATAAATTATTACCATTATTGTGGCTGTTATATGGGCCTGTTTCATACGCTAAAAATGTTGCACAACTCTTCGCGAGATTTATCGACGTCTAATTCTTGGATTAGTTTTAGTTTCGAGCTCAAATCAAGGCCGTTATATTTACGTTTGTGAAACATTGCGATCTAAAATGGACTACCTTCGAAGAGTACAGAACAAATACAGAAATCGAGGAGGCAGTGCTCTCCATTTACAGAGGTTTAGGACCAGAATCTTAAGTTAAATTGAACAGGTTTATTTTTTACAATTAAAGAGGTACCTATTAGTGCTCCATAGGAATTTTTCTGCCAATTATAGAGTTTTGCCAATCAACTAGGTTCCAATAATTCAAGTTCTACTGTAATATAACTCTTTTTATTGTAGTTTTTCAGATTCGGAGTGTGGTCATAGAGGATGGCCCTAAGTATCCGCGGCGAGGGCTGCCGCTCGCCGCGCCCCCTACCACCGTCTCGCTCAATTGCTCGCAAGAGCTCCTCTGTGTGGTCACCAACAACCGAGGAAGTCTAATAGCCACCATTTACCACCATGACCTTCATGAGACCGAGGTTTGCTCATTTTTGATTTTAGCGCCAACCGATTTCACTCCGTAGCGAGCTACCTCGGAGCTATACACAAACTGTGTATAGCCCTGTATAAATTTGTGTATTTTTTGAATTAGCAGAAGAAGAATATAAGTAGAATAATAGCAGAAGAAATGAGTTTATAGCCCTGGGGAAGCTTGCTACAGAGTGAAACCAGTTGACGCTAACTCAAATAAAGTGATTTTACTAAATGGAAAAGATTTAATTATATTTTTTAAACATGTCAAACTTCTGTGGACCATTTCGAATTTCTATTTATGGTTTTGTACACATATCGAAATAAATTTTGATCTTAGAGTAAATATAGAAACAATGAGCCCTCTTGAAACTTCAATCTTTGAGTAGTTCTACGGGAGCGTATCTTTAAGTCAGCGTTTTTTTTATATATTTTTATTTCGTTTGGAGAAGGTCAAAAGGAAAGGGATCCCAAGAACGTGTACGTGTCATGTGCGTGCCTCCCACGTGCGCCGCAACACTCCTATCTGAAGCTTTAAGCCCTTCCAGTGCCGGATTAACCATATAGCAAAAAGAGCAAGTGCACAATGGTGCTTATGTATGGAAGTGAAACACAGAACTGACAAAAGAAGAAATGAGAAATACAGTAGAAATGAGATCTCTTGAACAATCTGTATATGAAAGAGTATCAAATGCAAATTTAAGAAGTGAAAGCACTGCGAATGAAAGTAGTATGAACAAAATAGTGAGAGGATCATTAAATGGTTTGGACAAATGTAGAGAATAAATTAAGATAGAATGGAGAAAAAAGTATACATGAACGACGTAAATAAGACTATAAATAGATAATATCGAAGAAAACGTGGCACGATCAAATCAATCAAATATTAAAAGTTTGCCACGTACGGAGTCGGAGAAATCGACGTCCATCTATGAGACGGTGTATGAATGTAGAGGAATCGAGAGATTTTTTCGAGGGCGTATTCTTTCTACCTACCCCTCCGCAGAGACTGTGTGATGGTTAGCTAGTTAGTTAGCAAGTACTACGGGCCATGCCGTTTCAAGGGGCGGATTAAACTATTTTTTTCAGATCGAACCTTAGATAAACGGTGAGTAGGCGCCAGACGAGTCTTATCACTGAGCATTAGAGCTTTATCATGTCAGATTCTGGCAGCATTAGAGTGTCCTGTCTTGTTGGTGGTCCATCCTTTCTGTCTACTCCTTCGGTGAGACAACGTGGTACTTATTTTATGGTCATACAATACCTAGGGTCTCTTGATAACATTTGCTACAGGGTTCGCGCTGGCTTAATCCGACACTCTTCGGCAGCCTGTATCCATCCATTGCTGAGCGTAAGTATCTTCACCCCCACGCCATCTCTCTCAGTCTCTCGCCAGTGTTCTCCGGGCCCTTCCCGCCGTTCGCACAATATCATGACCAGCCCACTGCCACTTCATCCTCGCAATGCGTATCCCTACATCGGGGACCCTGATGCGTCTTCTAATCTCCACGTTGGGTATATGGTCTCTAATCGAGATACCCAACATGGATCTTTCCATGGCCCGTTGTGCAACTTTGATTTTATGCATTACTTCTTTAGTTAACGTCCATGTCTCGCATCCATAGTTCATCACAGGTAACACACACTGGTCCAGCACTTTAGTTTTTAAATTTTGTGGCATGTCCGACTTGAAGATGTTGCCCAGCCTTCCGAATGCAGACCAACCGAGCTGTATTATCCTATCAATCTCTTTGACTTGACCCCCTCTCCCAACAGAATATACAAAACATAAAATCAGAGAACAACTTATGAAAAAAGAAATATAAAATAGGAACGAGAAAGAGGGGTAGAAGAAAGTGTGCACGAGGACAAATAGGATGTTAGAACGGTAAGTCATGATCATCAGGGAATACTTTCTCCTACTCCTCTTTCTCCCCTCCATTTTATAATTCTTTTTTCGTATGTTGTTCTCTGATTTTATGTTTTATATATTCTGTTACCCTGACAAAACTCCGGCGGGAGCGAAACCGGTTGGTGTTGATAACAAATAAAGTGGTTTGGATTCAAATATTACAAGTGTATTATTATTAAAACTTCAATTATATTAATCACTTCTCTAGTCGAAGTCCAATCCGGCACTGCTCTAACCTAACATACCTGACCTCTTCAACGTCGTAAAATAAACTATGTATAAGTGCGGAGAAAATCGTGGTCCAGAGATAATGCTGCTTTATTTTATGGTGATATCCTCCGAAGGATGATTAGGGCACACTCACGTGAAGCAGATACTTGTCAATAGAGATACCTTACTCCAGATTAAATAACTGAGTTTGCAAAGGAATTATTTATCATGGACATAGAAATTCTATTTAACTACATCGCAATTTCAATCTCGGTTTGTTCCGCGTTACGTAATTGGTACAGAGATTTAATATTCATGAAATTGCTGGCTTCCTTGTCAATAAATAAAGAGGAATTTGCTTTGAAATTGTGCAACATATGTAAAATATTCTAATATGTTTTGTATTAACAAATAATTTCTAAACATTACTGAGTAATGACAAAATGTTACTGTGGCAGCCCATCTTATCTGCCTACACCTCAGAAGAAATGGCGTGATGATAAGTCAGTTAGTAACTTAAAAATCTGAAATGTGCTAAATCTTTAGGTGTCCACAATTTTCTATTTCTACAGCCTGCGAACGTAAAAAGGCTGAAGAAGACGAATAGAAGAAGAAGTAGAAAAAAAAGTCAATCGTTTCATTTTTTTTTAATTTTAGATAAACTTGAGGCGTTAACATTGTGGAATTCCATAATAACGATTTTTTTATGAATTAAAACACTGTTCCACTTTTGAGTTTATTTTTCTCGACATGTTTCGAAGACTTACACTTTCATTTATATCGTTCTCCAGATGTTGAAGGTGGCCTTCGAAACATGTCGAGAAAAATAAACTCAAAAGTGGTAAAAACAGTTTTTTTATTCATAAAAATTCGAGAATTCAGAATACCAGAGAAATATGACGACTACAACACCGAAATAAGGACAAAACAAAGCTGCTGACTGTAGGCCGAACGCAACATCAGATGAGAGTAGTGATGTCAGGAGTTCCACTAAAGGACACCAAGGAGTTTGTCTACCTCGGGAGCAAAATAACATGGGACGGTCGGTCTAAGAGCGAGGTCGACAGCCGTATACATCAGGCTAGGCTTGCATTTAATAAAAGGTCGAAAATAATAGAATCAAATAATATAGACCTAAAACTGAGAATACTCCTCATCAAGACCTATGTATGGAGTGTCTTGATGTACGGCTGCGAGACATGGTGCCTATCCGAAAGGGATAAGCGGAGACTAGAGGCTTTTGAGATGTGGTCCTATAGAAGACTCTTTGGAATTTCCTGAGAGACCACATCACGAATGAGGAAGTTCTTCAAGGAATCGAAGGAGGAAGGCACCTGCTCAGGACCTTGTCCGAAAGGCGTGCAAGATGGATCGGCCATGTAATACGTCAAGAAGGTCTCTTGCATGCCATAATGGAGGGTATGATCGAGGAGACAAACTCTAGGGGACGCCCACGCCGAGAGTATCTGGAGGACCTGTTGGTGGACGTACGCTGCTCATCATATGCAGATCTCAAAAGAGCCGCACAAGACAGGGAAAAATGGAAGAGAATAATGGAGGAAATTGCTGCAAACCAATCCCAGGATTGAAACCAGAGAAGAGAACACCGAAAGTCCCGGGTTCGATTCCCGGCGACGGCAGTGTGATTATCTCACTGTCTTAAGTCTAGAGTCGAATTCACTTGACAATCAAATGACAATAGATTAACTTTAATCACATGTCAAGAGAATTAATAGCAAAATGTGGTATACAGTTTTCTTCTTCTTCCTGACATCCTCCATTCGCTTCCATGTCACTCTGTCTTGTGCAGACTGCATCCAGGTTATTCCGACGTGTCTGTTCAGATCATCCTTCCACCGTAGTTGCGGTCGCCCTGCACTTCTCTTTGCCGTCCACAGTCTCCAAGTCAGCAATCCATTTTTCATCTGAGCTTCTGGCTACGTGACCTGCTCACTACCATTTTAGAGTCGCCACCCGGTGGATGATATCAGTGACCTTTGTTTTTTCTCTCAGCGTATCGTTTCTGACTCTGTATCTTAGGATTAATCCTAACATGCCTCTGTCCATGGCTCTTTGGGTCACTCGTAGTTTCTCAGCACTTTGTTTGGACAATGTAACATTTTCAAGACCATAAGTACCAAGGCAGAACGCAGGCTTCATAGACGTTTCGTTTCAGGTTGATCGGTATTTTCCAGTTTTTAAGGTTGTAACCCATGTTTCGGAAAGCTGCCCAGCTTAGTTCAATTCTTCTTTTTAGCTCTTTAGCTCAAAAGAAGAATTGGTATAGAGTTATTGAGTGCAAATAATCTGATGTTTACAATACCACATTTAAGGACCAAGTGGCTTCCCAAGAACCAGCACAAATGTTGAACTTTGAAGCTATGATTTTGAATCTAGTGAAGCTATGACTTACCATAAACGGCGTGTGATGTCCAAGGGCTAGCAATCGGAGACCGAGGCCATGTAAGATGTTGACCATCCCTGCAACTCCAGCATACTTTCCGAATGCCACCACCCTGTTCCCTGCATCATCCACCAGCTTCTCGTAGTCTATCAGACGTATATTCTGAAAGCCATTTAAAATACATAAATACTGTGAAAATTATACAATTGCCCGACATGCCAAACTAATAATTAATTGATCATTTATGACTGAGAGTCATAATAATTTGGAAAAATACTAAAACTCAGAAGAGATTTATGTGGTGTCACCCTATCTACCACTTTGGAGAAACGGCGTGTATGTTGGTTTGTTTGTTAAATTGATGTGAGTCCATACCAGTATCTATTTATAACAAAAAAAAAAATTTGAGCCAAAAAGACTTAAATCCATTAATAAGTAGGTATATTATATAAATAGAGGCTATTTTTATACTCGTATATTATAGATAGGGTGTGAATACTGTTACTGTTGCAAAAAATACTAACTAACTAACCATCACGCCGTCTCCCCGAAGGGGTAGACAGAAATAATGGACTGCCACACTTTTGTTTCATGTTTCTCTCGCTTCCTCAACATTCATATGGCCGACATTCAATATTTGATTTATTTGATTGATGTCATTTATCTGATCGTGCCACGTTTTTCTCGGTCTTCCTCTTTTTCTGGTTCCAATTACATCGTTAAAATATAATTTTTTGGCCAATCATTATTTATTCATTCTTTTCATATGTCCAAACCATCTTAATGATCATTTCATTATTTTGTTCATAACACCATCATTCGCACCGCATTCACTTCTTATTATTTTTATTCGACACTCTATCATACACCACGTATTCACACATTCGTCTAAGAGATCTCATTTATATTGCATTTATTCTACTTTCATCCTTCTTTTGCCAGTTCCATGCTTCGCTTCCATACATAAGGGTCGGTAGAAGAACACCATTATGCACTGCCATTTTAGCTTTTTGGATAGATTTTTGTTTGCGAAAGTGCACCATTCACTTTGTTGCCTACCTTAACCCTTCTTTCAATATCCCTCTCCACTCGCCCATATTTTGTAATCATACTACCTAAATACACGAACTCAACTACTTCCTCCAAATTTTCACCATTCACGCTAATGTTGCAGACTGTCATGATTTCTTCTTTTTCAAAAATCATTTTCTTGGACTTTCATCATCAGATCATTTCGCATGCATACCTCATACATACAATTCACAAGGACTTGTAGTTCACGCTCGTTGCCTGCAAGTAGGACAGCGTCATCCGCATACAAGAGCCAGCTTACTAACACTCCGCTCATTTTGGCACCTGCATCCAACCCTTTCAGCTCTTTCATACATTTGTCCATATATAGATTAAGTAACCACGGGGACATTATGCAACCCTGTTTCACACCTTTATTGATATCAAACCAGGCTGTAAGATCTCAATTTACTCTGACACTAGCAGTGATTTAATACTAAGTATAGGTACAATATTCAATTGGGCCGTGATAACCAGGCCGCAGAGCTAAAAAGAAGAATTAGACTAAGCTGGGCAGCTTTCTGAAACCTGAGCTACATCCTTAAAAACCGGAAAATACCGATCAACCTGAAACGAAAAGTCTATGAAGCCTGCGTGCGTTCTGTCAGTTGGTACTTATGGTCTTGAAACTGTTACATTGTCCAAAAAAAATGCCGAGAAACTGCGAGTGACCCAAAGAGCCACGGAAAGAGCCATGTTAGGAATAAGCCTAAGAGACAGAGTCAAAAAACGATACGGTGAGAGAAAAAACAAAGGTCACTGACATCATCCACCGGGTGGCGACTCAAAAATGGCAATGGGCGGGTCACGTAGCCAGAAGCTCAGATGAAAAATGGACAACTGCTGACTTGGAGAGCGTGGACGGCGAAGAGAAGTGCAGGGCGACCGCAACTACGGTGGAAGGATGATCTAAACAGACACGTCGGAATAACCTGGTTGCAGTCTGCACAGGACAGAATGACATGGAAGCAAATGGAGGAGGCCTTTGTCCAGGAGTGGACGGGAATAGGCTGAGGAAGAAGAAGAAGATAGGTATATTTATTCAAATTTCATATCTATGTTAACTTATATAATTATATACAGTAAAAGTACTTGGATACAATATAATATAAAGTAATTTATGGTTTCCAGCATTCGATTCCAGTCACGATGCTAGTATTTCTTCACGGTACGTCGATTTTACTGCTTTTTCTAACTCTGTAATGTATGAAAAACTACATTATTCGAATCCAATAATATCGCAAAGCTTTATACTTAAGCAAATATGACCTTTTTCTTAGAGAAATTCGATGCTGAAATACCAAGAATTCTTTTCGGAATAAGAAAATAGAACGATTCTACTATCCTTATACTTTGTACCCGTTTTATTGCTTTTCTTAAATTACTTTTTTTAAAGTTACCCTTTAAAATATGACAGTAATATTGGCTTTTTATACGTACATATGTGTACATAGATCTAAAGTTTTATTTTTATAACTCTAAGCAAAAAGGTAATTTGATACTTTATAAGAAGACACTATATTTAAATTAATTGAAGTTTATAATATACTTTGGGAATTAAAAAAACATTGTTTTCACCTTTTTTTTAATAAAAAATAATATTAAAATACACGACATGTTTCGGAGGATACCTCCATCTTCAGGTGAAAAAATATAACAAAAACCTACTTAAATACTTTGTCTATATTTAATTTCCCACTCCCAATTAAATGCAAATTAATCATTTATTAATTTCTATATCAATCATGTCTTTTCAAATGTATGTTTTTTCTAAATTATTATATTTTATTCATTTTTTTTTTCATAATTTTTTTCATATTTTATTTATCATTTAATATTATTTATTGTTTTTTACTGTTAAAAAATAATGGTTAGTACCTGCGTATAACAAATAGCCCAGGTTAATTTTTAAATTCAAAATTATTGTATCGAATTTTAAAGGCGTTTTTTGTTATTCTTTCTTTGTTTAGTTTTTGTTATATTTTTATACCTGAATATGGAAGGTATCCTCCGAAACATGTCGTGTATTTTAATATTTTTTTTATTAAAAAGTGGTCAAATAATTATAATAACAAACCACCACGCCGTTTCCCTGTAGGGGTAGGCAGAGAGAATGGACCGTCACACTCTTTAGCTTCCTCCACATTCATACAGCGAGTCATACACGCACGTCGATTCTTCCGACTTCTAATATGACATACCTTTAAATTTCGATTAATTTGGTCATGACATGTTTTCCTCGGTCTGCCTCGACTTCGTACTCCATTTACATCATTATCGTATACTTTCTCAACCATTTTTTCTTCATCCATGCGCTCCATATGTCCGAACCAACGCAGTGATCCTTTCATAATTTTGTTCATAATATGGACCTTCTTCCGCTCTACATTCCTGTCCATTTGAGATTCTTACGTATATCGTTCTACCACACATACGTCTTATGTTTTGTACATTATGTTTTTATTATTATTTTATAAATAAATTTAATATAGAGTATGATAGAGTGTCGAATGAAAATATAAGAAGTGAATGCGGTGCGAATGATGGTGTTATGAACAAAATAATGAAAGGATCATTCAGATGGTTTGGACATATGGAAAGAATGAATGAAGAAAGAATGGTAAAAAAATTATATGTTAACGATGAAAATGGAACCAGAAATAGTGGAAGACCGAGGAAAAAGTGGCACGATCAAATAAATCAATTATTAAATGTCGGTCACGTGAGGAGTCGGAGAAATCGACGCGCGTGCATGACAAGATGTATGAATGTTGAGGAAGCGAGAGAAATATGTCAGGGAAGAAAAGTGGGGCAGTCCATTCTTTCTGCCTACCCTTTCGGGGAGACGGCGTGATGGCTAGTTAGTTAATTAGTTAGTTAGTTAAATTTAATAAACTAGAGTATAAAAATTTACAGTGTTGTGTTTCAAATATAATTTACAATGGAATTCCACAGTGCTAACGCCTAAACTTTCAATAAATCTTTAAAATGTTTCCTTGGTCTTAAAATCCGCGAATTTTGTTATTTGTTTACTGCTAATTATCTGATTCCACAAAATCATCGATGAAAATTTCCTAATTTTCCCCTTTGTATCTAGCAATAAATATTTAATTTGGGGAGACTCGGAGCTCCTGACAAACCACAATATTGTTCGTCTCGTTTACTTTAAGCAGCGCAAATTTGCTCAAAAACCCAACTTTACTTCGGGAAACATTAAAACTTTCGGTTGTTTGTGTTTAAATTTTCTTCCTAACGACAACATCTTCTATTCCAACAGGGTAATTCCTCGGCGGGAATTATGCTTTGAATATTCACAATTAATTTGAAACAAACAAAAAAATCACGTTAGATCCGTTCTGCTTATAAAATAATAAGACTTTGAATTTACTATTACAATTGAAAAGTAGTAACCTGGTGGGGGGAGCTGATCTGGGAAGAAATACAAGCCCAAGTAAATAAGGCAGCTGCTATCTCTGGGGCTCTAAAATCCACAATATGGAAAAACAAAGACATGACCATTAAGAGTAAGATGAGAATCTATAAAGCATGCGTAAGACCAACATATGGCATCGAAGCAAGGGCCGACACAGTAAGGACCAAACAAGTTTTGAGGACTTCCGAAATGAAGACACTGAGGACGATAGCAAGCAAGACACTGAGGGATCGCGTGAGGAAAACCAGAATAAGAGAGATATGTGAGGTTGAGGATATTATAAGATGGTGCAGACAGCGAAAAAGGGACTGGTTCGGCCATGTTCAAAGAATGGACTCCACCAGACTCCCCTTTATTGCATTGCATAATCAACTTCATTGGGCTCGTCCGCGTGGAAGACCTCCTAAAAGATGGAGGGACAGCTGGGAATCTACCTCACAGGAGGAGCAACTCTCTGGAGAACAGACCACATTGGTCTACAATAAGGAAGAAGAAGAATTGAAAAGTATTACACACAGTTACCAGAGCAGTGGTGTAATACTTCGTCTTCTTGGAACTGGTCTTCTCTGGAGTACAGCCCGGAGGCTATTGCTACTCCACATCTTGAAAGTTTGTGTGTTGGGGTTGGATATTGTTGTTTAGTGAGAGGAAGATTTCTTGGAGGATAAGAAGGTTGGGTCCAACATATGAGGCGTATAGAAACAAAGACGGCAATGTCAAGCAAAATACGAAAAAGAGTTGTTTGATAGAGAAAAATGATTACAATCTGAGTGTACATTTGGTTTGAAACTAATCCGCCATTAAAACATACCTTTTCGACTTTTTAAAATCAGATTTGAAACAAACCTAGTATTAAATGGTTCATTGTTTTGGCTGAAACACTATGATACTCTAACATTTTATAACTATTAATGAAAAAACTTTGTTTTTATATCACAATTGTATTTTATTTTACGATAGGTGTTTCATCAACCAATGTTTACATAAAATACAATTGTGATATAAAAACAAAGTTTTTTCATTAATAAGTTATAAAACCTAGTATTGTCAACAAATTTTCAAAACAAAAACGGCAGTTACTAAATGAACCAATCAGAATGCTACATAGAAATGGCGTTTTTCAAGATGGCGTCCCATACAAATATCGTTTGTGTGAAAAAGTGTACAAAACCGGCAGTGTCAGAAAATTTGTAACAAAAACGGCAATGTGAATTATAAAATAGAAGATATCTAGGTAAAGAAACCACGCGTATAAATAATATTTACTCAAATTATAGCTGCACGCTGCGTTTTAAATTTAAAAAATTGTTGCATCGTATAACCTTAAAAAGGTTTAAATTAAAACATTTCTCATTGTTCACCAACAATTTGATGATGCTGACATTACCTTTTTGTTTCTAAACGCATCATATGGACCTGACTACCCAGGTGGCTTTGGGTGGCCGAAGTTATATGTGGGAACCGAGGTACGGTGACAAGGAGTTTAGTTCTGGGTAAGGAACCATATGAGGGAAAGAGTGGTTCTTGATAAGGACCGATTTGGCAATGGGGTAAGATACATACATTATGGTGTAAGGGTGTAGATAAAGGAGGAGGATCATAGATCGGCAGAGATGGCAAAGTAGAAGTAAGGGACAGGGGAATCCGAGGAGTGGCAGCAGCCACGAAGGAAGAGGATGGAGTTGTGAATGCGACCATCGGGAACTGTGGCGTCAGCAAGGAAGACAAGTAGCATATTTATGTAGGGTTCGGCATGTTATCTGACTGACCGAACTAAATAATTAACACAGTAACTATCTAACCATCACGCCGTCTCCCCGAAGGGGTGGGCAGGGAGAATGGAACGCCACACTGTTATGTCCTGACATACTTCTCTCAATTCCTCTACATTCATACATCTTGTCATGCACGCACATCGATTTCTCCGACTCCTCACGTGACCGACATTCAATATTTGATTGATATGATCATGATACGTTTTCCTCGGCCTTTCTCTATTTCTAGCTCCGTTCACGCCGTTTATATATACCTTCTTTACCATTCTGTCTTCACTCATTCTTTCCATGTGTCCAAACCATCTTAACGACCCTTTCATTATTTTGTTCATAACACTTTCATTCGCACTGCATTCACTTGCATTTGTCACTCTATCATATACAGATTTTCCACACATTCGTCTTAGGGATCTCATTTCTACTGCATTTATTCTACTTTCAGCCTTCTTTTGCCAGTTCCATGCTTCACTTACATACATAAGGGTCGGCACAAGAACAGTACGGCGAAGCACAGTATGGATTTAAAAACTTACACGTGTGATATTTCTTCAATTTTGAAGCACCGTTACAACAGAAAATAGCCACTGCGATGCACAAACATGTCACATATTTGAAATCTTGTTAATCACATTTAGAAAAATACTAATACGCTGACCAAAATACAGAAACTTTAATTTTTTTGTGAGAAATTTCAAATTGACACGAAGACAGTTTCCCCGCGGGCGCCATCTTGCTGCAGTTAAAACTTGAAATGAAATTATTATTGACACATAAATTTTCAACTACACGCAGCTGCGTGTGTTATTAAAATGATTGCATAGAAATGCAACAATGTTATTCCTACAATTCAGTTTATTTTAAAATTATGGTGTAATATCATAGATGATATTACACCATAATTTTCGGGAGAACGTTATAAATTACGATTTAAATTCTTCCGGTTGTAAATATTTTATATTATATGTCAAAACATAAAGTAACTCTTAATTGGATAAAGTAGTGTTTCAATTCTGTAATATTATAATTTATACTTATTTATCAACAATAATATGAAACTCCGTATTACTCATTTAATGTCAGTCGCGTAATGGAACCAGGTGAAGAAGGGTCTTCGAAGGCCTGTGCACCATGGAGATGTAGCAAGATTTAAGAATCGCGTTAGGGAAATGTGCGTATTATAGATATTTTTAAACCTTTTGAAAGAATAACCCTTATGGAAGCGAAGCATGGAGCTGATGAAAATAGAGTTATTGCAGTAGAAATTAGATCTCTTAGAATAATGTGAGTTATTGAGTATATAATAGTGTCGAATAAAAATGTAACAAGAGAATGCGATGCGAATAAAAGTGTTTTGAACAAAATAATGAAAAGATCATTTAGATGGTTTGAAGATGTGGAAAGAATAAAATATGTCTTCTATATTTGCCACCACTTTGTGCTGTATATTCACATTTTAATAACTTGGAAACATTGTATTACGAGTATCACAAAACTTGTTTGTATTATACTTTTTACAAACATGTTTCGGAATACAAACTTCCCTTTTTCAGTGTATGAATTTTAACCTGTTAACCGATTAAAATTCAGACACTGAAAAAGGGAAGTTTGTGTCCCGAAACATGTTTGTGAAAAGTACAAAAAAGTGTATGTTAACAATGTAAATGGATCTTCAAATAGAGGAAGAACGAGGAAAACGTGACACGATCAAATAAATGAAATATTGAATTTGGGAATTTCGGATCTTTAAATATTCTTGATTTCATTATATTGTTCTCTCGATGTACATCGTCTCGATGTACTCGATGTTAAAGTACCACCTTCTCCAACTGATATTGGAGGAAAAAAATTTCGCCGAGGGCCCGGAAGGAGACAAATGTCCTGGCTGTGAAACGTGAGGGAGTGGACCGGCATCCGAAATGTTGAGGAGCTGTTCCGAGCGGCGCAGGACAGGGACAGGTTCGCTGAGGTGATCGCTAACGTTGGGGGGACCCGACAGGGCACTTGAAGAAGAGAAAAAGTTCTTTCGATGATCAAAAACCAAAATCAGAAGTGGAAAAAAACTGTGTTTTAATTTATAGAAAATATATAAACAGTTTTAACACCTTTATCAGAAAACAAAAACAAATCGACGCATAATTAAATATCTGAAGCGCCTATTGTTGGTTAAACACAGATCTAAAAGTTTGTTTATTGCGGGCATGTTTCTCTAGTTAGTAGAAAACTTTATACATATTCTTATATCATGGCCGACGTTTGAAGCTGCAAATGCTTTTTCGTGATATCATCCCTTCGGGGGCGCTATCGCCCGTGTGGACATCGATAACAATGACCGTTACTTTTAATAGGCACGGCTACGTCGGAATTATCCTGAATCCTGAACTAATGACTCGGAAATTATCAATTAACTCCTTTCATTTAATGGAAATGTTTATATGGACCGGCCTAGGCGCTTGACGAGTATCTACGTACATATTTTATGGTGTATACTCGTATGTACACACGCGTAGAAAGAATAGAAAAAGATTATTCCCCAAAATCACAATTTCAAATAATAAAGACAAATGGAAATATTACATTTTATAAGAAACATATGTTACGACTTTCTAAGGCATTATCAAACGTTGATAATGTGAAGGCGATAAGGTGAAATTTATCGATAAGGTGATGTTTTCATTCTTATTAATGATTTTATATGACATTGTAGATATTTTGTATGATATTTATTTTATATGAAGTTTTAGACGTTCAAGAAACAATAAATATCACAATTTCAAATGTTTCTACTATTCAACATTATTAACAGTACTAATTTTAAAACCCTGTTGTAATACGTATCGCAATTTATTAAATAAATTTTATGAAATTATCTGGTGTTACAAACGTCTGTCGAAAATCAACATCAACACGATTTCACAAAAAAATCAATAGATATTTTTTTAAACAAATTATCAAAATTAAACAGTTAATAATGTTGAATTATCACAGAGTTTCGACGAAACAATGGATTATCTAATTATTCAGAACAACTTCACATAAAACAATACATAATAGTAAAGATTTATTCTCTTTTTCTTCTTTTAATAGATCTGACGATCTGTGACACAGAAATCTTGTCTCCTCGGATGATGAGGTCAAGCTATCCTTCCATCTCTTAGGCGATCTTCCAGGTGGGCAGCGTCTGGAGGGTATTTCATAAGCGGCTGTATATGCGAGTCTGTCACCATCCATTCGGGCTACATGGTCCCTCCAGTATCTTCTTCTGGATCTACTCCACTGAACGATATCCTCTATTTCCCAAGATTTTCTTATGTCTGCTTAGCGGACACGATCTCGGAGAGTTTTTTCAGTAATTGATCTTAGGACCTTCATCTCCGATGTTCTTAGTAATCCCTTGATTTGCACAGTTGTTGCCATTTGATTTTTTTTTTGTTAAATGGTGCATTCCCCAGTTAATATATTGCATTAACTGGGGAATGTTAATGTATTGCATTAACATTAAGGATTGCATGAGCGAAGGTGACGAAAGGGCCCCTATAACAGCTTCGGGTAAGTGGTGGGTAACTTTATATGTCTTTATTTAACTGTATTTGTGTAACTGTTCGATAGTATGTGTATTAACAATCACTGTATGTTACCCTACAGTAAATATATCAAGGAAACCTGACATGGCACAAAATGAAAAAAAAAGAATTTACAAGTAATCTATACAATGTTTGCTAGTTGGTAGGTATCGGTTACCTATTTTTATGATAGAAGAATATGTGTATTAAAATACTCAATTGGAACCACAGCCATCTTAATTTGTTCTAGTTTAAATCATCATCATCATCACATATCATCACGCCGTTTCCCCGGATGAGTAGATAGAGAGAACGGACTGCCACACTAATCTACCCTAACTCTCTAGATTACTCCACCCATACACGCACGTCGATTTCTCAGAGTCCTCATCATCAGCCGTCTGTCATCCACTGAACGTAGGCCTCTCCCAAAGTACGCCACCGCCCCCTATCCATTGCCGCTCCCATCCATGCATGTCCAGCAATCCTCTTCAGATCGTTGGTCCAGCGGGCAGGGGGACGTCCAACTCGACGGAATCCTGTATGCGGTCTCCACTCCAGAACCCGTCTTCCCCATCGCCTGTTGGTTCTCCGACAGATATGGCCAGCCCATCGCCATTTCAGCCCGCCTATCCGCAGAGCCACCTCAGTCACCTTGGTTCGTTGTCGAATAAATTCGTTGCTAAATCTGTCCCTCAAGGTTATTCCAAGCATGGCTCTTTAAAAAAAGGGGTTTTTTTGCATATGAATGCAAAATATAAAATGAAAGAATTTAAATCATTTTCGGGAATAACTCTGTATTCATCTTCGATGTCACATAATTTATCACGCCTTCGTCATGTTAAATAATGATAATATTTTGTGGTTATCTCGCGTCTACCCATAAACATGTATTCGGGAACGGGGACGTTAAGGAACGGGAATATTCCAGATATACGATTAAATGGAATATCATGACGGAAAAATATTGCCATGGCTATAATTTTTTTTAACTGTAAACGAGAAATTAATAAGTTCTTAAAATCGTACTTTCTATATCATTCTTTCTTTTCAGGTCTAACGTGCCAGTATAAAATCATCAAATTGTAAATGTCAGCAATTCAAGGAGTAGAAGAAATCGTCGTGCGTCCAAGATACGATGGATCAATGCTGATGATGCTATAAAAGTATGTCAAGATAGATGATTGTAGCGGTCCATCCTGACTTTCCGGCTACCTCTTCGAGGAAACGGCGTGATGGTTAGTTCGATTATGAACAAATGTGTTGTTTGTGTAAGAATGTATTTTCCCGAAAAATATTTCCTTAATAACTTGGAATTATACTTCAGAAGACAAATACTCTTGACATTAGAGAGTATTTGTATAATATTTCTCAAATCACTCCATCTCTCATGCGTTCCTGGAATTATTATATATATTTATGTTTTCCATGTTATTTTAACAATATAATATTTACAAAGTTATTTTCAATTTCCTAGGTATATTATTATATATAATATACATTTTTAATATCCCACTAGTTCGTGTAGTTTCGACCATTTTTGGCAGCTGACATCTTCTGGATAGATGGATTTTCTTCACCAAAAGTGTTCGATTTTCTTCAGCAGTGTGTTGCCGAAGCTCCAAGAACAAATATAAACTAACTAACTAACCATCACGCCGTCTCCCCGAAGGGGTACGCAGAAAGAATGGACTGCCACACTTTTCTTTTCTGACATATTTCTCTCGCTTCCTCAACATTCATACATCGTGTCATGCACGCGCGTCGATTTCTCTGACTCCTCACATGGCCGACATTCAATATTTGATTTATTTGATCGAGCCACGTTTTCCTCGGTCTTCCTCTATTTCTGGTTCCATTTACATCATTAACATATAATTTTTTTACAAGTCTTTCTTCATTCATTCTTTCCATATGTCCTAACCATCTTAATGATCCTTACATTATTTTGTTCATGAAACCATCATTCGCACCGCATTCACTTCTTATATTTTCATTCGACACTCTATCATACACAGAGTATCTACACATTCGTCTAAGAGATCTCATTTCTACTGCATTTATTCTACTTTCATCCTTCTTTTGGCAGTTCCATGCTTCGCTTCCATACATAAGGGTCGGTAGAATAACACCATTGTGCACTGCCATTCTAGCTTTTTTGGATAGGTTTTTGTTTGCGATGACAACTTTAAGTAAACATAAAATATAATAAAACTTCTAGAAAACGTCTGTTTTCTTATAACCTTTCAACCTAATCTTATGATTATTACTAAGATTCATTTAAAATTATCATCACTGAACCAAGGTCAAATATAAATCTTTCATCTCCGATCATACCGCGATATTAGCATATATGTGAACTTACCTTTTCTAAGATGGCGTCCAGTAGAGGCATATTGGACTCCTGAGCCTTGATTGTATGAGAGAAGAAGCAGTATGTTTTGTTCGGGATCAGCAAATCCACGGGAGTCTGTTTGACTCCAAATATCACAGAAGCTTCGCTAATGTCTTCTTGTATCACTGCGCCTGCGCTGATGTAAGACTGAAACATAATTAATTATAAAATTAATTTAAATCACAGTAATCAAACCAGAAGCCCTAACTGCCAGCAAAACCCTCACACTTCATAGATAGGACATTAAAAAAGTGACATAGAAAACATGATGCACTCAAACTCATTACCGCAAATAGAAATATATCGACTGAATCAAAGATAGCAGTGCACAATGGAGTTCTACTGCCGACTCTTATGTATGGAAGTGAATCTTGGAGTTGGCAGAAGAAGGATGAAAGTAGGATAAATGCCGTATAAATGAGATCAATAAGAAGAATGTGCGAAAAAACAATGTATGATAGAATATCTAATGATGAAGTAACAAAGGAATGTAAGGCGGATGAATGCGTGATAAATAAAAATATGAAAGGGTCACTATGATGGTTTGGACATATGGAACGAATGGATGAGGGAAGAATGGTTAAAAAGATATATACAAGTAGTGTGAATGGAAAAAGAAGTCGATGAAGGCCAAGGATGATATGGCATGACCAAATTAATCAATTACTGAAAGGTTCGAAGTAGGAACAATCGACGAGCATGCATGTCACGTAGAAAAGGCGCGAGAATTATGCCAGGATAAAACAATGTGGCGATCCATCCTCTCTGCCGACCCCTCCGGGGAAACGGCGTGATGGTTAGTTAGTTAGTTAGGTTAGAAAACAAACTGAAAGAAGAACGCAAATTTTTAATTAACATCCTCGGCTTAATGAAAACAAAAAACTAACTAACCATCACGCCGTCTCCCCGAAGGCGTAGGCAGAAAGAATTGACTGCCAGACTTTTCTTTCCTGACATATTTCTCTCGATTTCTGAACATTCATACAACGGGGAGCGCGCACGTCGATTTCTCCAACTCCTCGCGTGGCTGACATTCAATATTCGATTTATTTTATCGTGACACGTTTTCCTTGGTCTTCCTCTATTTCTAGTTCCAATCTCTTAAAATATTTAGCTTGACTCGAATCCGTCATTTTTTTATGTTTTTTTAGATAAAAAAACTTTTTTGTGATCTTAGGAAAACCCGCAGTCTTTCTCGACCGAGGATTCATAACTACCCTGAAGATGGAAACTGCAACGATCACCGAAATATCAGTCAAGAAAGACGAGTTACACGGATTTTTCCAAGATCCCAAAAAACAATTGCTACCAATCCTAAGAATCTAAAAAATATTAAACGTATTTTACCTGCATCGGATAAGCCCTCCGGTTAGAGGGTTGCACAATGACCTTCACATTCTGCCTGGTCAACTTCAGGACGTTGGCCGGGGAGAAGGGGGCCCTTCTTTCCCACACCGATTGGTCCTCTCTTCTTATAGCTACCACCTTTCCTCCCTGCAAAAGAAAATAAAAAATTGAATCCTTTGCTAATCTATAACCATATTTTTCTCTCTGGCTCTACAGTCCTGGTTGGACCTCGGCCGCCTCCAAAAAGTTTCTCCAGACGACCCTATCCTGAGCTCTCGACTTCATCTCCTCAAGTTCTCAATAGATGCCTTAAAAATAAATGTTGTAATGTCTGTTGATGAAATAAACTGATTTGATTTGATTTGATTTGATTTGATTTGATTTGAAGTCTAACTCCCAACAATTGTAGGTCCTTCAGAAAACCGTCAAGCCTACAAAGTCGCGGTCTTCCTAAGCTGCGTTTTTCTTGTTAATGTCATTTATGAGGGTCTTGACAGCAATCTATAACCATGCTCAAAGATCTTGTTATTCATGATTTAATTGTATCTCAATAGAGACGAAGATGCAAATTGGAAACTGAATATGGTTGATCAAGGTATTTACAGGACTTATGACCTGTCATTGGTTGGGTTAAGCGCACGCTTTATGTAATTACAACATTCCCCATTCTACCTTTCTTATGACCATGTCTGACAAATTTTTGGAAGTTGTATATATGTTAAAGACCTACACCAGATTTCACATGTCAGTTTCAATGCCCCATCTATGAAGATTTTGATTATATATGTTAATCTCTAAGATTACTCTATATATAATCTACATACTAACGCCATCTATGGAGATTTATGTTTATTAAGCATTAAGCAGAACATCTTTTTAACACAATGTGAAAGGCTACCCCACCATTAGCGTTATTATTTCTTGAACAGTAATCTGAAACTACATATTAAATATATGATGATAACGTACGTCTTAAAGAAGTCTGTTCGCAGTCTCAAAGCATCACATAGCCAGACCACATGATCATAATCTACTTATTTTCTTTATAGTTCCGACCTGGACGCCTAATGGATAATGTTCTGGCTGATCTTGCTAGGTTGGGCGAATCGGATTGCTGGGATCAAAAGGCGCAGGATCGAAGAGCTTTTAAGAAAATCATCTAGTAGGCTCTTCAAGAGTTGTATGGCCATGGGAAGTAAATAAGTTCAAACCTGATTCAACAGATAGCTAATATAGTCTAGGTAAGTACCTATTTATTCTAAAGATTTCTTAATTGTTTTTTAATATAATATTTACCGAGAAATTTCAATAAGCTACATTAATATTTTCGTTTGAACGCTAGAAGAAATTAAGGAAATTAATTAATTAATTAATTATTCTTCATTATCGGTTCTTTCAATCATCAAAGTGTTACATTCAAAATTATGGTTACTTATCACCATGGTCGTTTTCGCATTAATTAGCAATTAATACGATATATTTGGTAAGCGCTAATGTTGAGGTAAACGTGGTAAGCGTTAAAAATAACGTAAGCGTGGGATTCGCTAAATGTGAGGTAAGCGTGATAAGCGCTTAACGTGAGATAAGCGCAGTATGCACTAAATGTGAGGTATGCGTGGTAAGCGCTTAATGTGAGACAGACGCAGTAAGCGCTAAAGAGAAGAACTCGGCCTATTTTAATCCAGAATGTTGAACGTTTGCACTTGTTGAGCTCCATGCGATTAATGGGTACGAAGATTCTGCGGAGGATTTTCCTATCCAAGAAATCTAATAATGTTTCATCATTTCTTGTAAGGGTTCAGGTCTTCGAAGCACACATACGTTAAAACGGATAAATCAAAAACGGTTACTTGGAATGTTTGATTGTTCTAAACGAATCTAATTATTTTTCTATTATTTTAATACTCTAATGCAGCGGTTCTCAAACTTGTTGTGTGACCTTTGAAACTTGTAACCTGGTTAGAAAGAAACAACCCATAGAACAGGTCAGGACCTTTAAGTATCTAGACATAGACCTGGTGGGAGGAGCTGATCTGCGGGAAGAAATACGAATACAAGCCTAAGTAAATATGGCAGCTGCAATCTCAGGTGCCCTAAAATCCGCAATATGGAAAAACAAAGACGTGGCCATTAAGAGTAAGATGAGAATCTATAAAGCTATATACTGCGTAAGACCAAAAATAACATATGGCGTCGAAGCAAGGGCAGACACAGAAAAGACCAAACAAGTTTTGGGGACTTCGAGATGAAGACACTGATTACGATAGCAGGCAAGGCACTGAGAGATCGCGCTAGGAACGCCAGAACTAGAGAGATTGAGGTTGAATGCCAGAATTAGAGAGATTGAATTGATGTGAGGTTGAGGATATTATAAGATGGAGCAGACAACGAAGAAGGGACTAGTAAGGTCATATCCAAAGAATGGACACCACCAGACTCCTCTATATTGCACTATATAATCAGCCTCATGGGACTCGTCCTCGTGAAAGACCTCCTAAAATATGTAAGGACAGCTGGGAGTCTACCTCGCAGGAGGAGCAACCTTCTGAGGAACAGACCACATAGGTCTATAACAAAGAAGAAGTAGAAGAAGTAGTTAAAATTATGTGTTTGTATCAATAATAAATATTAAGTTTTTAATCATTGTTAATAAAACTTACTAACTAACTAACCATCACGCCGTCTCTCCGAAGGGGTACACAGAAAAAATAGACTGACACACTTTTCTTTCCTGGCATACTTCTGTCGATTCCTCAACTTCATACATCGTGTCATGCACGCGCGTCGATTATTCTGACTCCTCACGTGGCCCACATTCAATATTTGGTTTATTTGTTAGTGCCACGTTTTCCTCGGTCTTCCTATATTTCTAGCTCCATTTACATCGTTAACATATATTTTTTTAATTTTTTTAACGTTCTTTTATCATTCATTTTTTCCATGTGTCCAAACTATTTAATGATCCTTTCATTATTTTGTTCATAACACCATCATTCGCACCGCATTAGCTTCTTATATTTTCATTCGACACTCTATCATACGCCGAGTATGCACACATTCGTCTAAGAGATCTCATTTTTACTGCATTTATTCTACTTTTCTCGTTTCCTCAACTTTCATACATCGTTTCATGCACGCACGTCGATTTATCGTTGTTTAATAAACTGTAAATACTCTCCAACTTTGTAATATTATACAAAAGATTTTGTTTACTTCTTTTCACCTTTAAATTGGATTAATTAACGAAGCAACCCATTGAAAATGCCTTCAAATTTTCTATGGAATTTGAGTAATTATGAGTCTGTATTCTATGAAAGTTGTCTGACAAATAGGCTTTGATTAATAGACTTAATGCTAATCCGAAATATTGACCTTTGAGGGTTGATTTCGGTAATTAATAATTAAAACTAATTAACCGTTATTTTCATTAGGCAGTCTTAAGTACGTCTTATGAAAGAAGCAATAAACAACGATAAAAGTGTTTTATAAAAGAGTTATTTAAAATACTACAATATCAATTAATTTTATTGTGGAGTAATTTATCGATATTTAAGCAATATCAATTTAAGCAAATTAGCAACGATATTTCTCTTGACCCAGATGTAGAGATAAAATTAAGAATTGAGGCAACAAGAGCTACGTCTAATAAAATGAAATTACTCTCCTGCAATGATAACGTAAACTTGAAACTCCGCCAGAGAATGATCAAATGCTATGTGTGGTCTGTTTTATTGTACGGATGTGAAACGTGGACCTTGAAAGTTAACTCAATGAACAGAGTGGAAGCATTTGAAATGTGGCTCCATCACCGAATGCTCAGAGTTCCCTGAACTGACATGGTTACCAATACCGAATTCCTGAGGCGAGCTAGAGTTGACAGGGAACTGTTATCAACTATCAAGGTTCGAAAGATCTCACATCTGGGTCATATACTGCGTGGGGAAAAGTACCACCTTCTCAAATTGATATTGGAGGGGAAAATGGAGGGACCCCGAGGGCCTGGAAGTAGACAAATGTCCTGGCTGCGAAACGTGAGGGAGTGTACCGGCATCCGAAGTGTGGGGGAGCTGTTCTGAGCGGCGCAGGACAGGGATAGGTCCGCCGAGGTGATCGCCAACGTTGGGGGGACCCGACAGGGCACTTGAAGAAGAAGAACTTGGAACGGGTTCTGAACTCTTGTTATTCCTGTCCACTATTTGATGTCCGCAGCCAAGCTGCCTTCTACCAACTCCCCGACGTTCCTCCACTTTACCCATTAATATCAGTCGAAGGAGGTGGTATTTTTCTCCCCTTAGAACATGACCCAAATATGAGACCTTTTTAATTTTCACACTCGAAAACAGCTCTCTGTTGGCTCTGGCTCTCTGTAGTACATCTGCATTACTGACCCTATCGGTCCACGGTATACGGAGCATTCTGCAGTATATCAACATCTTGAACGCTTCCAACCGGTTCATTACATTCACTTTCAGAGTCTGGGTTTCGCAGCCATATAGTAGAACAGACCATATATAAACATTCAATCGTTCATCATCATCTAATTATAATATGCATTAATGATAGTACTTTTGCGTACTTTCAACTAGTACAAACCTAAATAATTATTTATAATAATATTATTATTTATCTCAAATTATAAACCCATTAAATACTACGCTGCAGATTATAAGCAATAACATTTTTATGTGTTATTTTGATTTCTTTTTTTTAATCACCAGTATCACATAATCTAAAATATTCGAGTCCAACAATATACACCTGAACCTCCGAAAACAACTTTTAAAAACATTGGTGTGGAGTGTTTTACTGTACGGCTGCGAGACTTGGTGCCTGGGCGAAAGAGAGCGTAAAAGGCTGGAGACATTTGAGATGTGGACCTACCGACGAGTTGCCCATGTTTCATGGAGGGACCACATTACAAATGAAGAAGTTCTCAGCAGAGTTGAAGAGAGTAGGCACGTATTGAACACCATAGCGGAGAGGCGCGCAAGATGGATTAGTCATGTGTTACGACACGAATGTTTCCTGCATAACGTGTTGGAGGGAATGGTCGAGGGATCGATTGGCAGAGAACGACCACGCCAAGAGTACCTAGACCAGATTTACTGAGATGCGGAGTTGAAAAGAGTTGCCGAGGATCGAGCGGAGTGGAAGAGGAGATGCGTCGCCTTGCTGCAGACCAATCGCTAGATTGAAACCGGAGAGAGAGAGTATCACTGATACTTAAATCTAACATTTTACAACAATAGAATCTCCCGAACAATTTTCAACGCTAACGCTCTACATTCCCCTCTGATATTCTTCTTATTATTATTATTATTTTTGTCCTGTCACACCTCCGTGGTGCATAGGGCCTCAAGGAACCTTCTCCTCTGATATTAGCATTTGAAATTCTATCGTGCATCGTTTTACCACACTAAGGCATCTCATCTCTAAATCATCATGAAGACATCGCATTTTCAAAATGAAACACTTATTTAAATAATTTAAGTAATTTGAATTTTGGATAACAGGAACTAGCATCGTCGGTTAATGGGTTAAATTTATCTATCTGGAATGTGTAAACGCTAGCAAAAATGGTGTTCTTCACACTAAATAATATTGCTCCAGTTCAAAATACTTCCTTATCATAACTGTAGGTCAAATTATAGATTTGATTAGTTTTCTTGAAATTCTCTATGATATTCCGGGTCGAGTAAACTACTTAGATATTAATTTTAACCTTCTGAATAATGATCCGATATGAGGGTTGGAGCTGGAAACAAAATAAATGTGCGCTCTCAGAAACATTACTGAAAATTGGATTGTATCGACTGAAACAAAGATGGCAGTACATAATGGAGTTCTAGTGACCCCTTATGTTTGAAAGTGACGATTGGAGCTCGCATAAAAAGGATAAATGTCGTATAAATGAGATCACTGAGAATAATGTGCGTATGATCAAATATCGAAAATCAGACGCCGCACCAGGGTTGCTGACGTCATGGACCGAGTGGCAAAATTGAAATGGCAATGGGCTGGACACTTGGCTAAACAGGGTGGCAACAGATGGACACCCAGGATACTCAGTTGGAGACCATATGAAAATAGGCGAAGTGTCGGAAGGCCACCGATGAGATGGACCGATGATATTATCAAAAGGGTTGGAAAATCTTGGATACAAAGGGGGCAGGATAGAGACGAGTGGAAGAAATTGGAAGAGGCCTATATTCAGCAGTGGAGGGAAGAAGGCTAGCAAAGAAGTAGAAGAAGATGATTAAATACGGAACAACGAAATGTAAGGCAGATTATTGCATCTTAAGTGCAATTAAAAAAAGATCCCTGAGATGATTTGGATTAATAAATGAGACAAAAATGGTTCAAAAGTTGTATACAACCAGTGTGAGTAGAATGAAATGCCGACTACGTTGTCGGATGTCCACAGAAAGCATTTCATGACTAAATTAATCAAATACTAAAGGACGGCCACTTTGATGTCGAAAAGATCGACGAGCATGCATGTTTCGATGTATGAATGTAGAGGAATTTAGAGGTGTGTCAGAACAGATCAGTATGGCGGTTCATCCTCTCTGACTACCCGTCTGGGGAAATGGTGCGATGGTTAGCTATTTAGTTTGTTATGATAGTTATAAATAACAGTCTTTGTTCTTTCTTCGTTTCCTAAGAGTATTACTGAAGGTCGTGATCTTCTTATAAGCTTCTACAACTACCAGAAAATTAAAATGCAATGAAAATTATGTAAAACAATCCTAATAAACGCTTTCCGTTCTACATTATCAGGGGATTCTTTGAGAATTCCGTCATCTTAAAGGCTATCCATCTTTATGTTCCGGATGGTTATCTTCGACAGCGTCAGCACAGACTGTTTTATCTCCCAGCATGCAGAACCAACCTGGCTCTGGTGATGCCGGTGGCGAGACCAATCAAATTGCTGAAGATGATCGCTTCGGAGATCGATGTCTTTCATATTCGTGAAAGTACGTTCAGAAGACAAATACTCTTGACTTTAGAGATTATATTGTATTCCTAATGTCGAACCATCTCTCATGCGTTCCTGGTATTATATATTTATTATATTTTACCTGTTCTCAATAGATGTCTTAAACTATAGAAACTGTTTGTAATATCTTTTGAGAAAATAAACTGATTTGATTTTGTAATGTTTGTTCGTACCGCCCCAACCGTGGGCCTATTGATAAAATGGTCAAATAACATATGGCTCCTTGTTTAGGGGTCATTTATACAACAGCAGCAACAAACCATCACGCCGTTTCCCCGTAGGCTAGGCAGAGAGAATGGACCGCCACACTACTCTATCCTGACACAATTCTCTAGATTCCTCCACATTCATCCAGCGAGTCATACACGCACGTTGATTCTTCCGACTTCTAACATGACCAACCTTTAAAATTTGATTAATTTGGTCATGCCATCTTTTCCTCGCTCTGCCTCGACTCCGTACTCCATTTACATCATTAACGTATACTTTCTTAACCATTCTTTCTACATCCATGCGCTCCATATGGCTCATTTATAAAAACTAAGTTACCAACTAACCAACCCCGGAGGGGTAGGCAGAGAGGATGGATCGCCACAATGCTCTGTCTTGGCATTCCTCTCGAGATTCCTCTACATTCATACATCGTACCATGCACGCACGTCGATTATTCCGACTTCGAATGTGGCCGCCTTTTAGTAATTGATTAATTTGGTCATGCCATGTTTTCCCCGGTCGTCCTCGGCTTCTTTTTCCACTCTCGCTGCTTGTGTACAGCTTTTTAACCATTCTCTCTCATCCATTCGTTCCATATGTCCAAACCATCTCAGAGATCATTTTTTTAATGTTTTCCATGATGCAGACATCTGCCCTTCATTTCTCTCTTATTTCATCGTTCGGTATTCTATCATAAAACGTTTTCCTGCACATTCTTCTTAGTGATCTCATTGCTACGGCGTTTATCCTGCTTTCATCCTTCTTTTGCCAGCTCCAAGCTTCACTTCCATACACGAGGGTTGGCACTCATTTATAATTTATTTAATATTCCCATATTATGCTAAGATTTTGACTACCAACGGTGTTCACAAAATTAAATAATTAATTGACTTATTACATGTTTAACAAACTGAAAAATGGGGTTCCGTAAATGTCATTAATATCTTACTACTCGAAAGATAAATCTATTTGATTGAGCGATGAAACTTACGTGTTTCGATCGACACCATTGTCCAAGTTGCGTGACCCTCCGGGAAGCATCCCTCAGGAAGTTTAGCAGAGGAAACATCCCTCAACCCTTCTGTCCAACCCTCCGGAAGCGAGAATCAAAACCACGACAATATTACACAACAAAGGGGCCTCACATTTGACACTTGGCGGTGGAAACAAAAAGGCGAGAACTAACAACGCGGATCGGGCAGATTTACTGCTTGCTGTGGACAATGCGATATTGCAAGGAGAACACCATATATTCGAGGAAAGGGCATTCGGTCATTTATAAATAACACAATTTTTTTTTTTTTAGGGCCTCCGATACCTGTAAATTACCTATTTACAAAGAGTCTGTATTTCAGGATAGAACCAATGGATTGTTCTGGCATTGTTAGTGCTTTTTTTTTTTTTTTTTTATTTAACATAAAAACTTAACTTAACTTAACTTACCATCACGCCGTCTCCCCGGAGGGGTAGGCAGAAACAATGGAACGCCACACTGTTCTGTCCTGACATACGCCTCTCGCTTCCTCTACATTCATACATCTTGTCATGCACGCACGTCGATTTATCCGACTCCTCACGTGACCGACATTCAATATTTGATTGATTTGATCGTGCCACGTTTTCCTCGGCCTTCCTCTATTTCTAGCTCCGTTCACGCCGTTTACATATACCTTCTTTACCATTCTGTCTTCACTCATTCTTTCCATGTGTCCAAACCATCTTAATGACCCTTTCCTTATTTTGTTCATAACACTTTCATTCGCACCACATTCACTTCTTATACTTGCATTTGTCACTCTATCATAAACAGATTTGCTACACATTCGTCTTAGAGATCTCATTTCTACTGCATTTATTCTCCTTTCATCCTTCTTTTCCCAGTTCCATGCTTCACTTCCATACATAAGGGTCGGCACAAGAACACCATTATTTAACATTGTTTAAATATATTTACTAATTCTGATTTTGAAAATTGGGTTTCGTTCATTTGGTGCTCCCGTGAATTTGGAGAAATTACGTGTATAAGTGAATTGTTTTGGTCAATTTGATTGTTGCCGCACTTTATAATAGTTAATTGTGAGACGTAATACGTTTTTACTGTTTTGATGTCAAAATTATACAAGTTTTTTCGTTTATATAAAGAATTTTGACAGGTGTAAAAAAAATTTTTTCATTTGTTCCAATGACAATTTGAATAATTTCTTCTGTATTCTTTCAAAGTTCTTGCTGGTGTTGGTTGGTTTTAAGTGCCTAATTACTGCCAAATAAAAAAAGTGGATACGTCGAACATTAATTAAATCATATAACAGCTAATTTAAAAAAACGGTGGATACGTGTAACATAAATTAAATAAACACAAAAGTCCGGATCGTCCATGTCAACATGTGCAACATCGGAAAAACATTATGTGTTATTATATTATGTGCTAAATTTAAAAAACGGTGGATTCGTGGAACATAAATTTAATAGACAAATGTGCACCATCTAAAAATAACATTTTGTATTAAATTATTTTTATTTTGTTATTTTATTTTATATCATTGTATTTTATATTATTTGTTTTAGATTTATTTTGTGGATGTTGGAAGATCGAAGTGTGCGCGGGAGATGCCTATTGGTGGCGATGAGGTTCGCAACCCATCACACCGCGTCTCCCGCGGGGCGAAAAGAGAAGGATGGAGTGCCGCATCAGTAAAAGTGTGACAGTCCATTCTTTCTGCCTACCCTTTCGGGGAGACGGCGTGATGGTTAGTTAGTTAGTTAGTTTTAAATATACTGCATTTAATAAAATATAATCACTCTTTTGCAATGATAACATAAATTTGAAACTCCGTCAGAGAATGATCAAATGATTTGTGTGGTCTGTTTTATTGCATGGATGTTAAACGTGAACCTTTAAAGTCAACTCAACAAACAGACTGGAAGCATTTAAAATGTGGCTCTATCATAGAATGCTCAGAATTCCCTGTACAGACATGGTTACCAATGCCGAAGTCCTGAGGAGAGCTAGAGTTGACAGACAATTATCAAGTTTCGGAAGATTTCACATCTGGGTGGCAGGAAATACCATCATCTCCAACTGATATCGGAGGGAAAAATTGAGGGACGCCGAGGGTCCGGTAGGAGACAGATGTCCTGACTGCGAAACATAAGGGAGTGGACCAGCATCCAAAGTGTGGAGGAGCTGTTCCAAGCCGCGCAGAACAGGGACTTGAAGAAGAAAGAGAAAAATGCAATATCGTCTCTGTAAAATTGGCACTGAAAAATCTTATGAGCAATGAATCGACTACCGGAATCGTTCTGGAAAAAAAAATTAAGTAAACGGTCTGCCTATTAATAAAACGGTGTTTTTTTATAAATACTTCTATTTTTGTCTTTATTTCAAAAGCAACCGGTTTTGCAAGGCTGGTGGACATTCACAGACTCTTCTGGTCAGTGGTCACCATTTTTCATCTATACTAAACTCATCCATATTACATTTACTGCGTCTTTCATTTACAATACTTACGTACTTATCGTTTACGTCATAATTTTGAAGTTTTTCAACTTTGACTCTAGATGCGACGGACACTGTTTTATGCGACTTGGTTCGCCCTTTCATCCGTCCTTGCATTCCCTCTTTGCCAGGTAAACTGACGGTTCCTCTTATGGTCGAAAATCATATTCGCCACAAAGAGGTTCCATTCTAAACACACTTTTTTATAAGTATATTAAAATAATGTAACATGCTTGTTACAAATTTGTTTCGCCTTGCGAGGGTATTCGCAAAAAAATGTTTTTTTTAGAAGCTTCCTCCTGATTAACATTCAACCTTCTTCTTCTTCTTCAAATGCCCTACAACACAAATCCTCCTGTCCTCTGTTGCGACCTTCCAGCTTGAAATCTTCGAAAAATTAAAAAAAACATCAAAAATAACTAAGCACCATGCCGTTTCCCCGGAGGGGTAGGCAGAGATGATGGATCTCCATACTTCTCTGTCATGACATACCTCTCTAGCTTCCTCGAAATTCATATATCATAACATATACACTGCCATTTAATATTTGATCACTCACACTGCTTGTAGGTATACTACATTTTAACCATTCTCTCCCTCTCTTCGTTCCATATCTCCAAACCATCATAGGGATATTTTTTTATTTTTAATTATGATGCAATCGTCTTTTTAACATTTCTTCCATATTTCGTCGTTCAGTATTCTAATATATATCATTCTCAGTGATCTCATTTATATTTTCATCCCTTATTTTGCCAGCTACAAGCTTCACGTCCATACATAAAGGAGAAAGAGAAAGATAATAAGAATAAAGAGTTCATGAATATTCTCCATACCCGTAGCCTTCGTGATTTCCTGCTTATTACGCAAACATATCGACCCTCCCTCGTATTACATCAATGAATTATTCTCAGAGATATATGACGTATAGCTTTATCAGACTTGTTTACTGAAAAACGAATTTGGTTCGCTGAAAAACAACACCCAAAAATGGTCAAATTTGCGGTAAAATAAAATAGGACAAATCGAAAAAAATAATTTATTTACGATATATGCCAAATTTAACATATCTCATTGATGATTGATTTACTGCTAAGTGTAAACATTTGAAGTATATACAAAATCTCAATAATGATTTTTTCGCTTTTTGACGATCTTTGGTACAAAGTGGCAATAGCAATGACTGCCGCCCTGAAGGTTCCGGGTCGATTCAGGGTGATAACAAATTGAAAAATATCTATCATTGGTCTAGTAGAATTCGCGTGATTTGAAAATTCCGCTAGATTAGCTACCTATCGCATGTCATAAGAATCAATAGCTAAAATATGTATACAATAATTGAGATCTTCTTCTTCTTCTTCTTTTTCTGATTGTAGACCTTACGATCTGTTCTGTCCATCTCTTTGGTGGTCGTCCTGGTGGTCGACGGCCCTCTGGAGTCCCGTGCATTACGATATTGTTGATACGAGAGTGGTTACGAGCTCTGACTTCCATGCCGAAAGTCCTGGGTTCGATTCCCGGCGATGGCAGTGTGATTGTCACACTGTCTTTGGTCTGGTGTAGAATTCACGTGACAATAAAATGGCGATAGATTGGCTACCTATCACATGTCACGAGAATCAATATAATAGCTAAAAAATAAAAAAAATATACAGTAATTGGGTCCAAACGACCTGTTGTGTACATAAAAAAAAATAATAATAAAAAAAAATAATAAAATATTAGGAATTCTTACTGGATCCATTCTCTGGATGTGCTCCGTCCGTCCGTTCTCTGTCTACTACATCTCACTATGTCTTCAATTTTGCAGGATTTGCGAATTTCTTCATTGGGTATCCTTTTTCTAAGGGTTCTCCCGACAATAGGTCGCAATATTCTCATTTCTGCTACTCTAAAGAGATGTTTGGTTCTGACAGTGACTGCTCTTGCTTCGATTCCGTCGCAATGTTCTCAATTTGGGTTCAAATATTATTATTAATATAATTATTATTATTTTGTTGAATCGCTCTTTACATCATTACAGCGCGAGCCAAATCGATGTAAAGGGTATAGCTATCATAGTGATTCTCGTGACATGTGAAAGGTAGCTAATCAATCGCCATTTTATTGTCACGTGAATTCTACACAAGACCAAAGACAGTGTGACAATCACATTGCCATCCGGGTCGCAGTCAAAACACTTACCACTCGGCCACAAAGGTCGTTGATAAATCAAATACCTGTTGTTTACAAAAAGGTGGAAAACAACGGAAAACTACCAGTAAAGTTGTTAGCCTTTGCTGCAAACCAACCCCAAGGGTTGAAACTTAATAAGATATAATTATTTTCAATGATCTTAAGCATCCGGTCGTGGCCGTTTACAGAATCGAGGCTTCGATCGTGTGTGATCACGTAATGGAAAGATCCCACGACCATGTCGTTTATGCGTGTCCATTTCCATGGCTGCTTTGAAGAGAGGGATAGCTAGACCCCACACCACCTGGTTGTCATATGTCCATATAGATAAATCACCCATAGACCTTAAAGTAGAAGTTGCCTACCTGGTGCCAAATGAGGAACAAAGCCGACCTCTAGTAACGGGAAGAGGCGAGGAGAAAAAAAAGAGTAAACGCTTTTAAATAACTTTTGAAAACATTATATTTTCACAAAACTTTTAAGCGCTTTTCAAAAACATGTTTCGAACCGCATATGTCCTTCATCAATGTAAAAAAAATATGAAATATATGACGAAACAATTATTTATACCTATATTTTAAAAATGTGATAGATCCTGACTGATATTGTTTAATATAGAGTTTAATATCATTGTTCAAAAACAATAAATAACAACATTAATTCTAATAATTATAAATTAATCTTGAAAAGATTCACAAGTGCAACCAAATCTACATAGATGGACAATTAAAACTGACACGTGAAGATAGATATGAATTTGAAGTATATATACATCTTCCAAAAATTTGTCATGCATGATCATAATAACAAAGTTGAAATGGGGAATGTTGTAATTACATAAAGCATGCGCTTAACCAATGACAGGTCATAAGTCCTGTAAACACCTTGATCATCCATATTCAGTTTCCAGTTTGCGTCTTCGTCTCTATTGAGATACAATTAAATTTGAATTAACCACCCTTTGGTGAAAATCCAGGATTTCGTATACAAGTATAAGTATACATTCACAAAATATTATTAACAACATTAATATTTTTCAAATAAGTTTGCCTTCTCTTTTTTTTCCAAACGCACTTGACGCAACTACCATCTTGGATCGTTTCTCATCCACTTTGAGAACCTTTGATCCATATAGTTCCCAAATGAATAAAAGATACCAATATCATTTTACAGCAGTGATTGCCTCCCATGAACCCAAATACTTAGCGATAACACCCGAATACCAAACAATCATGTGGCCATTAATTACATTTACTCGTAAAATAGAGCTTATATGTTTGGTATACTTGCTCATAAATTAAAATATTTTGACCTCTTAGTGGACCCGATAATCCGTTTATATTTTTTTATTAAACGTCTTTAACCAAAGTTCACTTGTTGCCATCCGACGCGCGACTATTATATTATATGTACTTCTTCAAAAAACAAAAGTTACTCGCTCGTGCTGGAAGGGTTCAGAAAAGATTTCTGAGATATCTCTACATGAGAGAGTTTGGTAGCTATCCGTGGCTTTATCCCACTGCATTCCTCTTGGGCATGCTGGGGACCAATAGTTTACAAATAAGAAGGGATGGGTGCACACTTACCCATTTCATCAGACTTATCAGGGGATTCTTTGAGAATTCCGTCATCTTGGAGGCTATCCATCTTTATGTTCCGGATGGTTATTTTTGACAGCGTCAGCACAGACTGTTTTATCTCCCAGCATGCAGAACAAACCTACTTCTGGTGATGCCGGTGGGGAGAGCAATCAAACTGCTGAACATGATCGCTTCGGAGATCGATGTCTTTTATATTCGTGAAAGTGCGTTCAGAAGACAAATACCCTTGACTTTGGAGAGTATCTTGTATTCCTAATGTCGAACCATCTCTCATGCGTTCCTGGTATTATACATTTTTTATGTTTTACCTGTTCTGAATAGATGCCTTAAACTTTAATTGCTGTTTGTAATATCTTTTGAGAAATTAAACTGATTTGATTGATTGATTGATTGATTATTTAGTGAACTATTAGAAGGGAAAAGGAAGCACGGAGGACAGCGGAAGAGATATAAGGACAACCTGCATACTGAATTATAGAGTGTAGACAGACAAATAAACTGGGATCAGTTGGCAACCGTTAGGGCGGAGTGGAAAAGAGTCGTCGCTATGTGCCAGGGGTCGGAGAGACGGAGAGGACGGGGTCCAGCCGTAGGGGCAGAATATCCCTCTCCGGTGTGTGACAAAGTCTGTCATTCTAGGATAGAACTATTTAGCCACATCAAATGACACAGAATACAGACCTAGATATTTTGTGTGTTTTTATGCTCGTACTCACAGGCATTCGGCATTTAATAATAATAATAATAAATAAATATATACTAACATTTAAAGCGCTATGTTTGTGATCGCCTCAAGGGTGTATTAAGACGTGTTTAAATCTAAAAAAAACTAAATATAAACACTGCATCTGATATTTGCGATCGGTTAGGTATGTAATATGAATATGATGGGTTTTCAGTATAGATCTGAAATCTGTCAGGTCATTTATGCATCTAAGTTATGAAGAGAGATTGTTCCAAGCTATTGGGCAGGCTACTGCAAAGGCTCAATCTCCCAAATTTTTGTACTAGGGCAACGCTTCAGTTCAACTTATCTTCCAATTGCAGAGGAGTTCGCCGAACGAAGTGTGGAGTTCCTTGAATTTTTTGGGGCAGGCAACTTAGTGAATGGTGCACTTAAATTGTATCATTGTAAACAAAAACCTATCCAAAAAATCTAAAATGGCAGTGTTCAATGGTGTTCTTGTACCGACCCTCATGTTTGAAAGCGAATCATGGAACTGGCAGAAGAAGGATGAAAGTAGAATAAATGCAGTAGAAATGAGAACTCTTAGACGAATGTGTGATATTCTGTGTATGAGAGAGTGTCGAAAGAAAATATAATAAGTGAAGGCGGTGCGAATGATGGTTTTATGAACAAAATAATGAAAGGATCATTAAGATGGTTTGGACACATGGTAAAAAGTATATGTTAACGATGTGAATAGAACTAGAAATAGAGGAAGACCGAAGAAAACGTGGCACGATCAAGTATATCAAATATTGAATGTCGGCCGCGTGAGGAGTCAGACAAATTGACGTGCGTGCATGACAAGATGTATGAATGTTGAGGAATCGAGGTAAATATGTCAGGAAAGAAAAGTGTGGCAGACCATTCTTTCTGCCTACCCCTTTGGGAAGTCGACGTGATGGTAAGTTAGTTAGTTAGAGTATTTTAGAAGCTAATGCCGTATTCTCCGCCTACTAAGTCCCATGATCTTATCAGATAGCGTTCTATAATCAATTTAGGAGAAGGATAATTAGGAAAACAATTAATACGTTTGTATTAGAAGCGTGGCACGATCTTACTAACAGATGGCAGTGCATAAGGTTGTTCTTGTGCCGACCCTTATGTATGGAAGTGAAGCATGGAACTGGCAAAAGAAGGATGAAAGTAGAATAAATGCAGTAGAAATGAGATCTCTAAAACGAATGTGTGGCAAATCTGTATATGATAGAGTGTCAAATACAAGTATAAGAAGTGAATGTGGTGCGAATGAAAGTGTTTTGAATAAAATAATGAAAGGGTCATTAAGATGGTTTGGACACATGGAAAGAATGAGTGAAGACAGAATGGTAAAGAAGGTATATGTAAACGGCGTGAACGGAGGTAGAAATATAGGAAGGCCGAGGAAAACGTAGCACGATCAAATCAATCAAATATTAAATGTCGGTCACGTGAGGAGTCATAGAAATCGACGTGCGTGCATGACAAGATGTATGAATGTAGAGGAAGCGAGAGAAGTATGTCAGGACAGAACAGTGTGGCGTTCCATTCTTTCTGCCTACCCCTTCGGAAAGACGGCGTGATGGTTAGTTAGTTCGTTGGAATATTTTAGAAGCTAATACCGTATACTCCGCCTACTAAGTAACATGAACCAATCAGATAACGTTCTATAACCAATTTATGTCTTACTACATAAATAATCCGGCAGATTTCAGATCTTAATTGAAAATCTATCTTTTTCATATTTCATACCCAATTTAAACATGTATACTTTGTTCTACTATACTTTTAAGCCGATCGTTTTTTAAGCGGTCACATTTAGATTTTTAGATTTAAGACACGTCTTAATGCGCCCTTGAGGTGATTACATCACAAAAACGGCGCTTTAAAAGTTAGCATATTATTATTATTATTATTATTATTGCAAACCATCTCCCTGAAGCAAATAAACTATACACCTTGCGTTGGTTCGCTAGAATTGCCGCTTAGCTGTATATACCAAGCAAGTCGCCTTCCAGTGCGTTTAGCACTTTAGAATGAGTTTAAACAACTCATTCTTATAAATATGTTTGTAGTAGCTACCTAGTTTGTAGTAGCCAAGATAGGAGCAAAGTTTATTACATTTTGTGTATCATCTTTGCCAAAATAACTTTGTTGTCATTGACTTTTAAGAGCATAACAACGGAAAGAAGGGAGTTTCAACAAAGATAAGATTCTTTAGTATTTTCGTCACCTACTTATAAAAACAACATAAAGTTTTCCAGATATCTTTTTGCGTCAAAGTTTAAATGAAACACTGAAAATATAACCATTTGAAGAAGGTCAATTCTCTGCGATACACAAATTTCAACAATTTACCGTTTTTCTCACTCGTTTGTTATTTTTAAAAATAGATAATGTCACTTTATTTTGCCTACATAAATTTGTAGTATACCTATATAAAAAAAACGTTTAAATAATCGATTTTTTGTGTATTTCCATAGTTGATACAAAGATAAATTTATAATAAAGATAGTGACGTCGAAAGAAGGGTTGGTGCGGGTAACAAAGTGAATGGAGCTTTAATAAAAGCTATTGGAAACAAGTATTTATCAATGAAAGCGAAAACGGCCGTTCACAGAGTTCTGGTCACAACCCTAATGTATGGAAGCGAAGCATGGAACTGGCAGAAGAAGGATGAGAGCAGAATAAATGCAGTAAATATTAGGTTTCTAAGACGTATGTGTGGTAGAACGATATACGACAGAATCTCAAATGCTGATATTAGAAAGGAATGTAGAGCGGAAGAAGGTATTATGATCAAAATTATGAAAGGATCTCTGCGTTGGTTCGGACATATGGAACGCATGGATGGAGAAAGAATGGTTCAGAAAGTATATTTTAATGATGTAAATGGAGTACAGAGTCGAAGCAGACCGAGGAAAACATGGCATGTCCAAATAATTCTAATTTTAAAGGTTGGGCATGTTAGAAGTCGGAAGAATCAGCGTGCGTGTATGACTCGCTGTATGAATGTCTAGGAATCTAGAGAGGGGTGCCAATGAAGCTAGTGATTCTATCTACTCTGTTTGTTTATTAATATTTATACTATTATATAACCAAAAGAAAACTTATTTTTAACTTATACAATCACACTGCTATCGCCGGGAATCGGACCATCGGTGTGGCAGTCACAACTCTTGCTAGTCGTAATCGATGTGTGTGCATCGAATACAATTTCCATAGACACGACGAGAAAGAAGAATACAAACAATGGTGAAATAAATGTGTTATTTTAGTGAAACAAAATATTCCTGAAATATTTCTATACGGTTTAAATTTGTAAACGAAAATACCCGTCCGTAATCTAAAATATACAATATTCGTTTTAACATACAATAAATAAAATTATGTATAGTAAAAGGGAACGAAAAAGAATGTGAAGGTATCAGTAAATTTTCCTTTGAACACAAATTCTCATCGTGTAGGAATTCATTATTAGGCAATGAAATATTTGTATTAAATTTTGTACAATTTCGGCTTGGGTACCTACTTTCTAATATCTTCCCTTCTTCTTGGAGTGGGTGTGGGCTTAACGGGCCGAGGGGTAGTTTCTGCTGTAAACAACTTGCCCCGTTTTCGTTCTCAATTACCCCAATCCACATTGCGGCGCTGGTTATCTTAATGCCCGTGAAGTGGTTTGCCAATGGTGATAACCTGATAACAGAGGGGTATTTTCGACTCAAAATTGGAGACATTCTATCTAATTACACGTTTTCTTATATGAATACGAGTCTGGAATCAAAAATATACGCCAACAACGCAAACACCAACCTAAATTAAACGGCAACCACAAAACCATCGGCCCGTTTCTCCGGAAGGTTTGGCAGAGATAATGAACCGGCAAACTACTCTATCCTGACAAACCTTTTTAGCTACTTCTGTTAAAATTGTATTAATTAATCATATAATACCAGGTTTTCCTTGTCCTTCTCGACTCCAAAAATTAATTTAGTTATTTTAAATTTTATGGTAGAAGTTCATTGTAAAAATTGAAAATAAAAATTAAATTTTCTTTAAATATGCTTAGTTTAAACTTTAATATTTATCTCTTCTTTATTTGCCATTCTTTGTGTTGTTATGATGCTTTATTTCTCTTTTTCTTTTTATATACGAGTACTTTGTATAAACAATACTTATATTAAAAAATAAAATTACATAGACATGTTTCGGACAACCAGTCCTTCTTCAGTGATACATATTATAAATATACATATTTAAAATATCATATAATGGTTGTCATGATCTAACAGATTTTAAAAAGTTTTATAACATCTGTCAGATCATGTAAACATTTTTATATGTTTTAAATATGTATCTTTATAATATGTATGTTGTCCAAAACATGTCTATGTAATTTTATTTTTTAATTTAAATGTTTTATGTACCTATATACAAAGTACATAAAAAAGAAAAAGATAAATTAATATTTATCATTATTGCACAATGGTGTTCTTGTACCGACCCTTGTGTATGGAAGCGAAACATGGAACTGCCAAAGAAAGATGAAAGTAGAATAAATGCAATAAAAATGAGATCTCTTAGACGAATGTATAGATACTCTGTGTATGATAGAGTGTCGAATGAAAATATAAGAAGTGATGCGGTGCGAATGATGGTGTTATATACAAAATAATGAAAGGATCATTAAGATGGTTTGTACACATGAAAAGAATGAATGAAGAAAGAATGGTAAAAAAATTGTATGTCAACGATGTAAATGGAACTATAAATACAGGAAGATTGAGGAAAACGTGGCACAATCAAATAAATCAAATGTTAAATGTCGGCCACGTGAGGAGTTAGAGAAATCGACGCGCGTGCATGACACAATGTATGAATGTTGAAGAAGCGGGAGAAATATGTCAGGAAAGAAAAGTGTGGCAGTCCATTATTTCTGCCTACCCCTTCGGGGAGAGGGCGTTATGGTTTAGTTAGTCAGTTAACTTTTGTGTCTTCGACGGGTTTCGGCAGATCGCTGCCATCTTCTTCAGAATTTAGCAGCGAGCCTTTTTTTCATTACTTCCTCGACTCCGTACTCCTTTCACACCGTTGACATTTACTTTCTATATCATTATTTCTTCATCCATACGTTCCATATGTCAAAATCAAGGCAGTGATCAACAGCGTCGACTGCCACAGTAGAATTCACGTTACAATTAAAATGGCGATAAAATAGCTACCTGTCACATGTCATAAGATTCAATACCAAAAAAATCGTGTACAGAAAATAGAAAAAACCTGCTGTATTTAAAAATGTGGAAAACTACCACATTAAAAAGGCTCAAGTGGCATCCCAAGAACCAGAACAGATGTTTATAGATTTCGATCCAAACCAACACATAGTATTGAAAAATTAAATAATATTTTGTGTATGTATATTTATATACAACGGGTTGTTTGAAGCCAATTACTGTATACAATTCGTTTGTTTGTTTTTGAACTGTTATATTGATTCTCATGGCATGTGTTGGTAGCTAATCTATCGCCATTTTATTGTCGCGTGAATTCTACACTAGACCAAAGACAGTGTGACAATCATACCGCCTTCGCCAGTAATCGTACCCGCGACCTTCGGTGTGGCCGTCGTAGCTCTTGCCACTCTGACACGAAGGTCGTCGAATAATATAAATTTAAAAACAGTCATTAAATTTCGGTTTGCAGCAAATTTGCTACACCAAGAGGTGAACCGGTAAGAAATATTATTTCTATATTTTACTACCTCCATCTATTGACGATTTCTAAAACTATTATTCGAGACAGCTGACCTTTACGAAACAAACGTTTTGACCCCATGCCTTAGTTGTAAGCGGTAACTGCTTCCTACTTACTAGGCAACCATAGATTATTTTCGTTTTTAAACTAACATGCTCACTTATGTATTTTTAATTCTGAATGTGATGTGTTAAAAAAATATGTTATACATGAATAATTCCGATGAATTGTTTATATCTGTGTATTTTTGAAACTCCTGATATATTTTGTTTTTCCTTTTACAAAAGTGATATCTGGACAACAGTTTAAAAAAAACTTTGATGGCACCGCATAATCAAACGAATTTAGCCCGATTTTAGTAGTCCTATATTTGCTACAATTATTTTCCAAATCAATTGTATTTGAATATTTTCATATAAATTTGTAGTAATACAATTTGCCGCCAGAGTTCACATCCCCCGGTTCAAGCTCCATCCAATCACAGGCCGGCATGCGCTCCAGCGATGCGCGCGGTATCTGACAATAATGTACTGTCAATCGTTGTGTGTAGTGCCGTATTCTTGTTGCTTCTATTTTATTTTATGTTAAAATCATTATAAGTGCAAGCTAGCTTTTTTTAAATCACTCAATTATGTAATTCCACTGTTTTATAATTGTGTTACTTCGAGCGACATCATTATTCATTCATGATAATTGTTTTTTCTAAATTATAACCTAACAGTTTTTGAAATCGATGTTCTTTTCTTATTTATTATTTTGGAAATCGCATTATATTTAATGTAAGTGATCTCAATTTTTTTAAATTATTTCGCTCTATCATATGTTCTGCTTGTTTTAATTTACTTGTGATGTAAATGTTTATGCAAAACAGGTTTGTTTATATCGAAATACAGGAATAAACTCGACAGACGAACGTAGCTTATAGTGTTGTGAATAAGAACACGATTTTAAACTTATTTGTTATACAGATTAACTTACCTACCGTATCGACAATTTTGACCGACTGGTGTATGTAACGTGCATTTAACATTGCACTTAATAAATTAATATGCAATGCAAATGATAGATACATTTTTGTTTTATTTTATTGTATCACGTTTATATTATTCTTTTTTATTGGTAATTTGTATGTTTTAAAGCCATCTTATTAATGCGTACAATTCAAGGGTATCTCTTTCAGGATGTAATGATAGTGGGTTCATTATTATTCCGGCTTATATCAACAGTAATTTAGACAGTCTCGATATAATAATATAAGATAAAAATACAAGACGTGTAACCTCCGACCTTTCTGTCTCGCATGCCGCGCATGCGTATTACTACCCTCGAACATACGATATTTTTTTTAATAAAAGAAACTACTCACTAAATGTCGGTGAAGTGTACAGTCATACGAAATAACGCGGTATTTTCTGAATTCCTAAGAACTCATCGGTACGTAGTAAGCTTTAGACAAACTCGGTAAGATGGAGTCCGCACAAGACACCCTTGCCAAAAAAGCACACACAAAAATGTGGTATTCCTAAAAAAGAATTTGCATACTTATTAGTACAGTTTACAACATTAAAGAAAATGAGATTCTTACTCATTCAGATAAAAAAAAATCGTCATTTTAAAAATATCATCCCGTTGTTTTTATCATATTTGATAATGCCTTAGCAAGGCGAAAGATGTCATTCCTATAAAATATAATAAAACTTCTTTATCAGGGTTTCACAAACCTGCAATATATCACTTTCGGTTGTGCAAATATTTTCAAATATAATACGAATGAAAACGTATGTTTTTTTCATCTATATATATTTTTTAACAACAACAAACCATCACGCCGCTTTCTCTCAGGGGTACGCAGAGATAATGGACCGCCACACTACTCTATCCTGACGCACCTTTCTAACTTCCTCCACATTCATACAACGAGTCTTACAAGCACGGCGATTTCTCCCGACTTCTCACATGACAAACCTTTAAGATTTAATTGATTTAGTGGTTCCATGGTTTCTTCGGTCCGCTCCGCACTCCATTTACATCGTTAACGTATACTTTCTTAACCATTCATTCTCAATCCATGCGCTCCATAAGTCCGAACCAACCTTTTATATTTTTTATTTATTTTATTAGGTAAACAAACTAATTAACTAACCATCACGCCGTCTTCCCGAAAGGGTAGGCAAAGAAAAAGGACCGCCACATCAACATTCATACATCGTGTCATGAATGGCCGACATATAATATTTGATTGATTTGATCATGCGACGTTTTCCTCTATTTCCATTTTTATGTTTACGTCGATTAAATATACGTTCTTGATGGTCCTTTTTTTATTTACATGTGTCCAAACCACCTTAATGTTCTTTTTCCTTGTTGTAGACCTAAGTGGTCTGTTCTCCAGAGTGTTGCTCCCCCTGTGAGGTAGATTCCCAGCTGTCCTTCCATCTCTTAGGAGGTCTTCCACGAGGACGAGTCACATGAGGCTGATTATACAATGCAATATAGGGGAGTCTGGTACTGTTCATTCTTTTAACATGACCGTACCAATCCCCTTTTCGCTATCTGCTCCATCTTATAATATCCTCAACCTCACATATCTCTCTTATTCTGGTGTTCCTCACGCGATCTCTCAGTGTCTTGCCTGCTATCGTTCTCAGTGTCTTCATTTCGGAAGTCCTCAAAACTTGTTTGGTCCGTACTGTATCTGCCCTTGCTTCGACGCCATATTTTTTTATACAACAGGTCGTTTGATCCCGATTACTGTTTACAATTTATTTTTTAGCTATTATATTGATTCTCGTGACATGTGATAGGTAGCCAATCTATCGCCATTTTATTGGCACGTGAATTCTACACCAGACCAAAGACAGTGTGACAATCACACTGCCATCGCCGGGAATCGAACCCGGGACCTTCGGTATGGAAGTCAGAGCTCTTACCACTCTGCCACGAAGGTTGTCAATTGGCGTTGACCATCTTAATGATCTTTTAGTTATTTTTTCACTACACATTTAGTCTCACTGAATTTACTTCGTATATTTGCATTTACATTCGTCAAGAGATCTCATTTCTACTGCATTTATTTACTTTCATTTACTGCCAATAAGGATCGGTACAAGAACACCATTGTGCACTGTCAGTTTTTTTATAGACAAATGTTTTATATGGCAAGCTTGAGCGCACCATTCACTTGTTGCCTGCCCCAACACTTCATTCAATATCCCTCTCCACTCGCCCGCCCTTTGTAAACATACTTCCTAAATATACAAATTCATCCACTTTCAGATTTTCATCAATCACAGACTGCTTTAATAGTTCAATATATCCGTCTCCAAAACATGGTTACTTGCACCACACCCGACTGTACTTTTGTAAAAATCTGGCGCCATGCCAAATGTAATACGAGGGTCATCCGGAAAGAAGTACCCGTGTGGGAATAAGAAAAATCTAAACTGTCAAATGAAGAAACTTAAAACAGAGTTTTTAATTTAAAAGTGAATAATGTTAAAATATCAAAGTGTTATCGCCAAAAGCATGGAACTGGCAAAAGAAGGATGAAAGTAGAATAAATGCAGTTGAAACGAGATCTCTTAGAAGAATGTGTGGATACTCTGTGTATGATAGAGTGCCGAATGAAAATATAAGAAGTGATTGCGGTGCGAATGATGGTGTCATGAACAAAATAATGAAAGGATCATTAAGATGGTTTGGACATATTGAAAGAATGAATGAAGAAGGAATGGTAAAAAAATTATATGTTAATGATGTAAATGGAACCAGAAATAAAGGAAGACCGAGGAAAACGTGGCACGATCAAATAAATCAAAAATTGAATGTCGGCCATGTGAGGAGTCAGAGTAATCCACGCGCGTGCATGACACGATGTATGAATGTTGAGGAAGCGAGAGAAATATGTCAGGAAAGAAAAGTGTGGCAGTCCATTCTTTCTGCCCACCCCTTCGGGGAGACGGCGTGATGGTTAGTTAGTTAGTTAGTTTTTTATCGCCAAAACAATGGATTACCTTAAAAAATAGTTACTTAATTTGACAGTTTAGAAACAGCTGTCGCGACGATTTTATAAAAAATAAACTCAATTTTCGATATTAATCAAAAATTGAGTTTATTTTTTATAAAATCGTCGCTACAGCTGTTTCGGTAACCGATGTTACCATCGTCAGGAGTTACAATAAACTAAAGATAATGCAGAAAGATTTCATTTATATAGTAACCACGGTATAATTACTGTTACTTAATTTCTGTTACTTAATTACAGTGTTTTCTTTCAGATATAATTACTGTGTTTTCCCATTGAAATTGCTTATATTATTTTTCTTCCCCTATTAACAATCGTGGTTACTATATAAATTAAATATTTCTGTATTTATCTTTAGTTTATTGTAACATCGGTTACCGAAACAGCTGTCGCGACGATTTTATAAAAAATAAACTCAATTTTTGATATTAAAACAGTGTTTTTAATTTAACAGTGAACTTTTTTTTGTTTTATGTATCACAATCGTATTTTATTTTACGCGACAGCTGTTTCGTCAACCTATGTTGACATCATCAGGTTTTACAATAATAATCAAATGTCAATTTTCGTGATTTTTCGAATCTTTATGTGTATTTGTTCCTATGTCAATTTGAATAATTTCTTTGATATAATTTTGAAGTACTTGTGTGAAGGTGGAAAATGTAATTAAAAAATAATTATTATTATTATAAAACAGTAATTAGAAGGAACAATTACACATAGCATAGAGTCAAAAACGATGAAACATAATAAATTAAAAACGATAAACAATAACAAGAAGTGGATTACATTAACCCTTAACGTACCGTGTTCAAAACAAAACGCTCGCTCCCATGTGGTCAATTCAGTTTACCGCTAACTTTATCTAAATATCAAGCATATGACTCTATGAATCAAAATTTAATTTATGTCATCTTGTAGGGAATTTCATTAGGAATAGATCGATATCTATAACATATACATGGATTATTTGAAAAACATATCATTATTAATTTTTTTCTGGAACCATGCGATTTCTGATATGGAATGCGTCACAGCATATGAGCAACTGACACCAAGTATGAACTTGTCACGCCCCGCCGCGCCACGCCGCGGCCGTGGCGCTATAATTTTACGTATGATAAAGGCACCCAGGCAAAATGTATAGTACGTTCAAGACAACGAGTACGTATTAATATTTGTCCCTTTTGGTAAAGTGTTAATATTTTCACAGTTCTGATATTATTAAGTTGCGTGCTGCGTTTCCGTCCACAGTCGGTATTATTACGTACCTATGAGAAAAGGCCAAACATATAATTTATAATACGTTCAAAACAGCGAGTAAGTATTTGTCACTTTTGATAAAGTTGTAAATATTAGCAAAACAAATTCTACCTTAACACGAATGAAGGTGAGGGCAGTCTTAAAAAAATTTTTTTTTTGGGATGAAGGAAGTAATTTTTGCTTTTTTTTTTATTACGAAATATTGAGAACACTTCAATGGAGGATTACAATTTTTTTTATAATATTAGGGTCCATAGGTTTTAAGAAAATCAACTTTAAATTGGCAGTGGAAACTCAATTGACCACATGGCAACGCGACGGTTAATAAGAAAGGTGACAAAAGTTGAAACTAGTATTATTATTTTTTTTAGCTAGATTGCTTAGGGGAAAAGTTTTTAATGTACTATATATTAATGGGGAATAAACTGGAATTTGGTATTTATAATATATTAAGGTATCATAGCGTTTCGGCGAAAACAATGGACTATTTAAAAAAAATTCTAGTGTTAATGTTTTATTTGTAAAGAACATACCTTAAACTGCTTCTCTACATAGCCACCTAGCAAATTTAAGCATTTGTCGTAACAGGTGACGAGTTTTTGTATCCTAGCGATATATTCCTCCGCTCCCATTTTCGTATAATGCATTTGGTGTTTAACAACTTCGTGAAACATTACAGAAATGTTCACAGATCTCATCAATTGAAACGCGCCGATCTTTCTTAAAGAATTCGTCAATTGAACTCAGCAGTTCGTACGTAATGATTGACGGGCGTCCCGAACGCTCGTCATCATGGATGTTCTCTCTTCCTTAAGTTGAAATTACGACACCAGCGCCAAACAGACGACTCTTCAATAACATTGTCTCCATACACCTCCTTCAATTGCCTATGAATATCTCAAGGTCGCACATTTCTTGCGTTGAGAAATTAAATCACAGCTCTAACTTCACAACTGGCGGTGTTCTCTATTTTCTTGAACATTATAAACATTCAATAAATGCAGTAGAAATGAGACCTCTTAGACGAATGTGTGGATACTCTGTGTATGATAGAGTGTCGAATGAAAATATAATAAGTGAATGCGGTGCGAATAATGGTGTTATGAACAAAATAATGAAAGGATCATTAAGATAGTTTGGACATATGGAAAGAACGAATGAAGAATGAATGGTAAAAATAATATATGTTAACGATGTAAATGGAACCAAAAATATAGGAAGACCGAGGAAAATGTGGCACGATCAAATAAATCAAATATTGAATGTCGGCCGTGTGAGGAGTCAGAGAAATTGATGCGCGTGCATGACACGATGTATGAATGTTGAGGAAGCGAGAGAAATATGTCAGGAAAAAAAGTGTGGCAGTCCATTCTTTCTGCCAACCCCTTCGGGGAGACGGCGTGATGGTTAGTTAGTTAGTTAGTAATTAACACACAGAAACAACACAGTCAATACCAGCGAGATGTAACATTGCACACAGACAGCTGAAATACAGCTGAAAGTGTTAGTACTTGTCCGGCGGCTACTCTTTTCCCCAGCGCTGCGCACGGCGTTAATGGGTACTACTTTACGAATGATCCTCGTACATTCTTGACTTTTACGTTCATTCACTGTTAGTGAAAAAAACTCTAATTTTATAAACAGTTTTATCACAAGCAATCTTGAAAGCATGATGGTTCATGCCAATTTTTTTAATATTGTATTCGCAGAAGGAGACGATAAATATTTATGTATTATTTTTTTTCGGACTTGGATCTTCTGGCATGCAGAAATTCAGTTCAAATAGCTATTCCGCTTAGGTCTGTTGGAAACATTGTCGAGGATGTGATTTATTGATTGGTTTGCAAGAGGATAAAGGGTTCGGTTTTTATGCAATGATATTTTAATCAATGTTCTAACCCAGTGTTGGGCAAATAGTTTTAAGAAAATATATGGAGTACGGAGTCGAACGAGACCGAGAAAAACTTGGCATTTCCAGATTAATCAAATTTTAAAGGTCGACCATGTTAGAAGCCGGAAGAATCGACCTGCGTCATGAATCGCTGTATGAATATGGAGGAAGCTAGAGACGTGTGTCAGAATCGAGAAGTGTGGCGGTCCATTCTATCTGACTACCCCTTCGGGGAAAAATGGCGTCATAGTTTGTTGTTGTAAATAAAAACGTAATAGTGTTATGAACAAAATAAGGAAAGGGTCATTAAGATGGTTTGGACACATGGAAAGAATGAGTGAAGACAGAATGGTAAAGAAGGTATACGAGTATGTAAACGGCGTGAACGGAGCTAGAAATAGAGGAAGGCCGAGGAAAACGTGGCACGATCAAATCAATCAAATATTGAATGTCGGTCACGTGAGGAGTCGGAAAAATCGACGTGCGTGCATGACAAGATGTATGAATGTAGAGGAATCGAGAGGCGTATGTCAGGACAGAACAGTGTGACGTTCCATTCTTTCTGCCTACCCCTCCGGGGAGACGGCGTGATGGTAAGTTAGTTAGTTAGTTAGTAATAGACTATTGCAGCATATATCCTATGCGCAATATATTAGTTTTTTTTTAATAAATCAAATCAAATAAATAAAAACATTAATTTAAAAAAGATAGAAGGCCTTGAAATTTTCCATGTTAATAATTGAAATTTTACTTTAAACAATCTCGAAATTTTAGAAATTAAAAAAGCAATTAAAAATAAATAAAATATATAAATAATCAAATAAATTTAACGCCAAGTCCAATCTTTGATTTATTTCCTTTATTGTAAGTTATTATTGTATTATTGTAAGTTGTAATCTGGTGACACCGGTGGGGAGAGCAATTAGTCTGCTGAGCGCGGTCTCCTCGGAGATCGACGTCTTTCATGTTAGTGAAAGTACGTTCAGAAGGCAAATACTCTTAATTCTGGAGAGTATTCTGTCTTCCTAATGTTGAACCATCTCTTATGCGTTTCTGGTAGTATACGAGTACTATATATAATATATTATTTTACCTGTTCTCAATAGATGCCTTAAAAATAAATTGTGTAATGTCTGTTGATGAAATAAACTGATTTGATTGATTAATACCTGAACCCCAATAAAAAAATTAAATTTATCGATAATATTTGTTATAGCAAAAGCGTAAACGTTCCAAAAAAATCATTATTACATCTGTCGGAACTAACCATCTTCTTCTCTGGTTTCAATCCTGGGATTGGTTTGCAGCAATTTCCTCCATTATTCTCTTCCACTTTTCCCTGTCTTGTGCGGCTCTTTTGAGATCTGCATATGATGAGCAGCGTACGTCCACCAACAGGTCCTCCAGGTATTCTCGGCGTGGGCGTCCCCTAGAGTTTGTCCCCTCGATCATACCCTCCATTATGGCATGCAAGAGACCTTCTTGACGTATGACATGGCCGATCCATCTTGCACGCCTTTCGGACAAGGTCCTGAGCAGGTGCCTTCCTCCTTCGATTCCTTGAAGAACTTCCTCATTCGTGATGTGGTCTCTCCAGGAAATTCCAAAGAGTCTTCTATAGGACCACATCTCAAAAGCCTCTAGTCTCCGCTTATCCCTTTCGGATAGGCACCATGTCTCGCAGCCGTACATCAAGACACTCCATACATAGGTCTTGATGAGGAGTATTCTCAGTTTTAGGTCTATAGACCTAAAACTAACCATATTTGTAAACAATTTTGTAATATTTTAAATAGATATCAAGGCCGTGCCACACTGTTTGAAACAAACTCTCCACATGGGTGACCTTGGTGGAGAGCTGTGGAGAGCTGTGGAGCCCACGGTTGGTGTAGCGTCCACACTTGGTTTAAAACAAGCTCTCCACAGGAGTCGTCTTTGTGGAGCCCACCGTTGGTGTGGCATCCACAGTAGACACTATTTTCGTATACGTCCGCACTCCACCGATGCACAGTGTTTCAGGGTGCGATATTACGAGCTACTTTTGGTAAAAACCCAATGACATGGAAATGGCTAATTATAAGTGTTTAGGGAAGAGTATTAGTCATCCAGTTCACACAATAAATTTGAGGCGGATTTGTTGAAATTTCGACCCCTAAATTACCTACCTTATTGCATGCAACAACAAAACCGGTTCAGTCGTATTGTTCGCCGCTAACCGATTGATATATGAATTTAATATTCAAAATTAAAAAAATACTTCTATTTCTATCTTTATACTCAAGGTCGAGCTGCAAAGGGCCTTTTACGGTCTCATATTAAAAAAAAAATTACGAAATACGCTATTCAAATACGTACTTTATGTAAAGACAGAGAGATAGACAGACAGATATACTCGTATGTGTTTCTATCGTAGAAGTCAACAGACATATAAATTTTATAAGAATAAAAATTTCAAAATAATTATTTTACAGAATAATGAAAAGTAGCTCGTAATATTAAGATTTGAAACACTGTGCGACGCCGCTACGCAACTGACCTTGATTGGTGGAATCCACAGCCAAACATGTGGAATGCGTGTTTACAACAGTTTACAACACGCATACTATGCGCGTCCGTCCACAAGGGTCAAACGAATTTTGGTTTAAAACAAGTGTCTACACAGTTTAAAACCGCTGGTGGAGACCGATGTGGAGAGCTTGTTTAAAACAGTGTGGCACGGCTTTCACTGATAAAGGGCTGGTTAGTTTGAAACATGTTAGATATTTCATTTTTTAATAAATGTGAGTGTTGTGTACAAAGTATATAAAAAGGGAACATCAAATCAAATCAGTTTAATTAATACGAATGAAAACGTCAGTTTTATAGAATTTTTTTTGTATTTTATGCGAATGAAATGTTTCGCCCTTCTAAGGCATAATCAAATGTGAATTTGATAATGATAAGACATTTGATAATGCCTTAGAAGGGCGAAACATTTCATTCGCATAAAATACAATAAAACTTCCAGAAAACTGACGTTTTCATTCGTATCAATTATTTAATATGGAGATTTACAACATTGTTCAAGAAACAATAAACAAATGTGTTTATTTTATCCAAAGGAAATTACAATGAAAAATTATAGATAAAGAATTTTTTTCAATCACATGAGATATTCACGAGATGTTTACGCTACCCAATATAATAATATTAATATAGTACCTATATAACATCTATACTCGCCCGGGGTGGATGACTTTTTGGGATCAAAATCTCTTAAAGGTCAAATGTATTGTATGATAAACGCATCAAAGTAGCCGTAAAAAAGCGTTTAAAAATACATTATTCATAAGAATACATATCCAACTAATGTTAGTTTACTTTTTAAGTACCTACCGAATGCTATATTAGTTGTTTTTATTAGTACCTACCGAGTGGATTACGTTGAGAAAGAATGGAAGCATGTTTCGCAGTAATTTGAGAGTATTCAAGTTGAAAATAACCGGATTTTTTTACATCGCTCGAAAGTTGTAGATTACTATGTAAGCCGGATAAATTACAAGGCACCTTAAATAAGTAGGTACCGTGCTAGGGTTGGAAATTAACTAATTATCCGTCAAAATATTCAAAATATCGAACGCTGTTTTATGGAAATATTGCTGGACACCCATATATCATTGTAAATGTAACAATAATTTATTTAAATTCGTTTTTATGAATTAAAATACTGTTTTTTCCACTTTTGACTTTATTTTTCTCAACATGTTTCGAAGGATAATATCGTTCTCGCAATTATGAAGGTGTATTCCTTCGAAAAGTAACGAGAAAAATGAACTCAAAATGGAAAAAAAAAAAAAATTATTTCATAATAAATTCGTCATTATGGGATTCCACAGCTTTAACGCATTAAGTTTATCTATTAACACAATTTTTTTTATGAGAATATTGCGATAGCATTTTCGCCAACCTATATTTGCATCATTGAGTGTTTAAGGGGTTACGTCACCTTGGCGCTCGGAAAAATAGATATAAAAACTTTTTATTTTTAAATTCACAGCCACTATATTTAATAAAATAATTTTAACTTTATACATGTAAAAAAGAAGTTTCGAGAAAACGCAATAGAAAAAAAAGTAAGACGTCAGCGTTTTTAAAACAAATATATTGTTTTTAAATGACACATAGTCTGCGATTCCTGAATCGTGCATGAGATCTTCTTTTGTTGCTGTGATGTCCTCTGATTCCTTTTGATCTCCTCTGATTTTTTTTAAATTTCAGAGTGACGTAATCCCTTAAAACAACTGACAATTATTTTACGAAAGCAACATTCAAAATTTAATATATACAACAATAACAAGCCGTTTCCCCGTAGGGCTAGGCAGAGAGAATATACCGCCACACTACTCTATCCTGGCACACCTCTCTAGCTTCCTCCACAGTCATACAGCGAGTCATACACGCACGTTGATTCTTCCGACTTCTAACATGGCCAAACTTTTAAATTTGATTAATTTGGTCATGCCTTTTTTCCTCGGTCTGCTTCGACTCTGTACTCCATTTACATCATTAACGTACACTTTCTTAACCATTCTTTCTCCATCCATCCTACCTATCACATGTCATGAGAATCAATATAATAGCTAAAAATAAATTGTATACAGTAATTGGGTTCAAACGACCTGTTGTATACAAGGAGAAAAAAAATAAATTAAATACTAATATAATCAAATATGGACTTTCACCTCGAGATTTCAGTAAAAATAATTATACTTATACGTTTAAGGTATTGCATTATTAACATCTTTAAATTCATCTTATTTTGATCTTTGACCTTTGATAGATGATACTTGGCGTGCCCATCGCACTCTTCCAACGTTGAGTATTGTTGTGTGTTTATTACTAAATACGGTAATTATCCAGAATGCCTAGATTATCGGCTCTAATCACACGAAATGGTTAAATTATACTTGCACTATACTAGCAGAATACAGCCAGCTACGTGTTCTTACTCTTATCATTTGTTATTTCTTCCTATATTACGTAAGAATCATACGATTTGATTATTTAAGGCGGGAACATACTAATGTGTGATGAACCATAGAGTTTGTATGATTAGAATCAAATACTATGACGCCGCGTGTCGCAACGCTTCGTGTCGTGGCGGCGATCGCTCAGTTCAATCAGCGATAGGACGGTAGTGGGAGCTATGACGTGACACGACACGTCAAGCCAATATTCTTCTTCAGCCTATTCCCGTCCACATCTGAACGAAGATTTCCTCCATTCGCTTCCACGCCACTCTGTCTCGTGCAGACTGCATCTAGATTATTCCGACATGTCTATTCAGGTCATCTTTCCACCGTAGTTACGGTCGCCCTGCACTTCTCTTTGCCGTCCACGGTCTCCAAGTAAACACTCTTCTCGTCCATCCGAGCTTCTGGCCACGTGATCTCCCCATTGTCACTTTAGAGTCGCTATCCAGTGGACGATGTCAGTGACCTTTGTTTTTTCTCTCACCGTATCGTTTCTGACTCTGTCTCTTAGGCTTATTCCTAACATGACTCTTTGGGTCACTCGTGTTTTCTCGACATTTTGTTTGGACAATGTTACAGTTTCAAGGCCATAAGTAGCAACTGGCAGCACACACGCTTCATAAACTTTTCTCTTCAGGTTGATCTGTATTTTCCGTTTTTTTTTTCGATCAAGCCAATATGTTTCTAGAGTGCGGCACTTATTTGGCAAAAGGTACCAAATGCAAATAGACCTTTTATCAAATAAGTACCGAACTATTAAGTCGACTGTCGGCCGCTGGGATCGCACGATTACATTTTGCATGAAATAATCTCTGAGAACCTGATTTAACATGTTCGCCAGTCTTAAGTTTTATACATTTTTTTTTACTCTAAAACACCAAAAACATTTAACATACTGTAGCAAAATCAACCCATAGAACGGGTATCTTCAGATATATAGGCATAGACCTGATTGAAGGATCTGATTTGTGTGAAGAAATACAAGTCCAAGTCAACAAGGCAGCTGCAATCTTCTTTTTCTTCTCCTTCTTATTTAAGACTTTGGTTTGTTCCTGTAATCAGGCTGGCCGCTCTTGGGAGTTCGACTCCCAGCTATCCCTCCATCTCTTTGGTGGTCTTCCGAGGGGACGGTAGCCTCCAGAAATCTGATGCGCCACAGCGTGTGGGATTCTGGTAGGGTCCATCCTTTGCACGTGCGCATTCCAGTATCTTTTGCATTGTCTGCCCCATCTCACGACATCTTCCACCTTGCAGATTTCGCGGATAGCCGTGTTCCTCAACCTATCTAGAAGAGATTTTCCTGCTATCATCCTCAGCGTCCGCATCTCTGCCACCCGCACTTTAGCCTTCTTTGGCTCAAAAATCCACAATACGGAAATATAAAGACATGGCCATTGAGTTCATGTATTTATGAGAATTTAATAAGCATGCGTAAGACATATGGCGTTGAAGCAAGGGCAGACAGAATCAGGATAATCAAGCTCTGAGGACTTCCGAGATGAAGACACTGAGGATGATAGCAGGCAAGACACAAAAATATCGCGTGGGGAACACCAAGATAAGAGAGATATGTGAAACTTATGATATTATAAGATGGAGTTGACAGCGAAGGAAGAACTGTTTCGGTCATGTCTAAAGAATGGACACCTCCAGACTCCCCTATATTGCATCAACATCATCGGCTGTCCCTCGTGTCCGAGGAAGACTGTCTCCTTCACGGTTGTGGGTCTGCATGTGACTGAAGAGCCCGATCAAATTCTGGGACAGGAGAAGGCGCTTGTAAAGGATCCGTCACCGTCTCCCATTGATCTCTCCTTTCTCCTACTCCTCTCTGCGACGTCGTCTCTGCGCTGTGCTTCAAAATCTTGCGTGCCTTTATGTACGGCTGTTCTCCACTGTCTTCTGCAGTCTCATCCCAGTAATCACAGTCGATGCCAGTCTTTTGTAGGTTTCCTTTAAGGGGGTCCTTAAAGCATTATATTGCCCCTTTATTGCATTACATAATCAGCTTCACGGGACAAGTCTTCGTGGAAGAAAAGACGGAAGGACAGCTTGGCATCCAACTTTTTGATTATGCGCCTTTGCTCGTTGAAATCTCTTTCGCCCGACTTAGCCGAATCTACCAGAATATTATCTATTATCTGCTGTCTTGGCCTTCTTGGAGGTCTTACTCCGTCCGGTCTTAACGCGCATACAATCTAAATTGCTCTGGTTTCTCCGGCTCAGCATACGTGACCAATCCATGCCAGACAGATGGCTCCCACGGTGCTTGTTATAAGAGACTGCTGGGTCATTGTGCTGATCTCTTGATTGCTGCTGTACCTCCAAGTTCCCGCTGCATCACCGGTTCTAGGTCCCAATTCATTTTTTTATCATAAAACATATAATATCACAATTTATATAAAATATATTAAATATAAAAAATAAAATATAAATAAATAAATAAAAATTCATAAAAAATAAAAATAAAAAAATATCACAATTTATATAATTTCTATGAAATTGTAAATGTTCAATTTTATTTATTTTTTCTTGAACAAGGGTGTGAAACTCCATATTAAATAATTAATTTGAATGAAAACGTTTGTTTTCTAACAGACGAAAAAATTATTAATTTTAGATAAACTTAAGGCGTTAACACTGTGGAATTCCGTAATGACGAATTTTTATTAATTAAAACACTGTTTTTTCCACTTTTGAGTTTATTTTTCTCGACATGTTTCGTAATAATTTTGGTTTATTTATATCGTTCTCCCGATGATGAAGGTGTAAGCCTTCGAAACATGTCGAGAAAAATAAACTCGAAAGTGGAAAAAACAGTGTTTTAATTCATAAAAATTCGAAAAAGTTATTGGCATTTGATAATGCCTTAGAAAGGCTGTTCCCATCAATTATAATAAAATTTCTAGAAAATAGACATTTTCAGTCGTATTAATTATATAAATTGTGATATTATAGCAGTGTTCGGAAGAATCATGGTGTTTCGGTCAAAACAATGGATTATATTATATAAAATCACTTGAAATTCCCTTTTTAGAACACCAAACGACGAAATAAAGAAGAAATATAAAGCAGGTGATTGTATCCTAAGTAAAATATAAAAGGATCACTCGGACGGTTTGAACATAGGGAACGAATGGGTGTAAATGAGTGTAAATGGAAAAAGAAGCCAAGAACTTTGCATGAAAGAATGAATCAATCATTATTAAAAGGCTGAGTGCCGCTATTCGAAGTCAGAAAAAACGAGAGTGCGTGTTACGGTGTATGAATGTGGAGAAAGATCGAGAAGCATGCCAGGACAGCAGCGTGGCGGTCCATCCTCTCTGCCTACCCCTCTGGAAGCGTGTTTTATAGTTAAGTTTTTTTTATACGTCGTTTTATAATTAATACGAATGAAAACGTCTGTTTTCTAGAATGGCGTGTATTGCCTGTCTAAGACATTATCAAATATAATAAAACTTCTAAAAAACAAAAAAAATCATTCGTATTAATTATTTACTATGGAGGTGTTATCAATTTATTACAAATAAGAAGGGATGGGTGCACACTTACCCATTTCTTCAGACTTATCAGGGAATTCTTTGGAAATTCCGTCATCTTGGAGGCTATCCATCTTTATGTTCCGGATGGTTATCTTCGACAGCGTCAACACAGACTGTTTTATCTCCCAGCATGCAGAACCAACCTGCCTCTGGTGATGCCGGTGGGGAGAGCAATCAAACTGCTAAACATGAGCGCTTCGGAGATCGATGTCTTTCATATTCGTGAAAGTACGTTCAGAAGACAAATACTCTTGACTTTAGAAAGTATCTTGTCTTCCTAATGTCGAACCATCTCTAATGCGTTCCTGGTACTTTGTTGTTTTTTTATAATATTTTACCTGTACTTAATAGATGCCTTAAATATTGTCCTGTTTGTAATGTCTTTTGAGTTAATAAACTGATTTGATTTAATTTGAAATGGCATTAAAAAATAACAAAACTGTATAAGAAATCACGTTTTCATTAGATTTAATTATTTAATACTGAGTTTTACATTATTGTTCAAGAAACAATAAATACGTCGTTTTAGTTTATTCGAAAATTTCTATTGGTGTATCATGTGTGTTTTTAAGTTGGACTATAATGATATGTTTATTATATTAAACAAGAAAATTGGTCCAAGTACGTCGGAGCAGTGACCCCGACCTTGTAGCGGATGTAACAAATTAATCTATGGAATATATTATTTCAAGAGTCCATTCCACGCTCTGTGTGACGACCTGGACCCCAGATCCAACTCTTGTTAACTAACTAACCATCACGCCGTCTCCCCGGAGGGGTAGGCAGAAAGAATGAAACGCCACACTGTTCTGTCCTGACATACTTCTCTCGTTTCCTCTACATTCATACATCTTGTCATGCGCGCACGTCGATTTCTCCGACTCCTCACGCGACCGACATTCAATATATGATTGATTTGATCGTGCCACGTTTTCCTCGGCCTTCCTCTATTTCTAGCTCCGTTCACGCCGTTAACATATACCTTCTTTACCATTCTGTATTCACTCATTCTTTCCATGTGTCCAAACCATCTTAATGACCCTTTCCTTATTTTGTTCATAACACTTTCATTCGCACCACATTCACTTCTTATACTTGTATTTGTCGCTCTATCATATACAGATTTGCCACACATCCGTCTTAGAGATCTCATTTCTACTGAATTTATTCTACTTTCATCCTTCTTTTGTCAGTTCCATGCTTCACTTCCATACATACGTTGATAAAATATATCAGCACATTTTCTCAGAATCATTTTCATTACGAATAAAGAAGAAGAAGAATATGAATGCACCATTCATATAAAACACATTCAATCCGTTCATCAGGGATGATATGTCTTATACATATAATATATATTGTTTAACCACCGCATGTTAAGCGAAGCATGGAACTGACAAAAGAAGGATGAAAGTCCAATAAATACAGTAGAAATGAGATCTCTTAGACGAATGTGTAAACACTCTGTGTATGATAGAGTGTCTAATAAAAATATAAGAAGTGAATGCGGTGCGAATGATGGTGTCATGAACAAAATAATGAAAGGATCATTAAGATGGTTCGGACATATGGAAAGAATGAATGAAGAAAGAATATTAAAAAAAATTATATGTTAACGATGTAAATGGAACCAGAAATAGAGGACTGAGGAAAACGTGGCACTATCAAATAAATCAAATATTGAATGTCGGCCACGTGAGGAATCAGAGAAATCGACGCGCGTGCATGACACGATGTATGAATGTTGAGGAAGCGAGAGAAATGTGTCAGAAAAGTGTGGCAGTCCATTCTTTCTGCCTACCCCTTCGGGGAGACGGCGTGATGGTTAATTAGTTAGTTAGTTACCACTGGGTTTTTTTTCAAGTTGTCAGTAATTGTGGGACCAAACCATGCTCAAAATGATAACAAAATATGGTATTTTGTCACAAATAATTTTTTTTAATTGTAATTATTTTGATTTCTGCACTGTACAATTTATATATCAAATATAATAATTAAGTTTAGATAAACTTCAGGCGTTAAAACTGTGCAATTATTAGGGGTACCCATAAGTAATGTCGTTTTTTTCGATGCATCATCTTTAAAATAGTCTACTTCGGTGTGTTATGCAGTAAGGGCGTGTTATAGGGTTTTATTGTGTAGCTGCTACCTGCCCGTGGCCTTGAGACAAAATAAAACTTTTTTTATCCCTCTGACAACAATGGTAGAGACGTGTCCGTTGGAACAACATATGCGGAGTTGTATACTTTTTCAATATCATTTGAAAAAGAAAGCGACAGAAGCTACGAAGGATATTCGTGAGATTTACGGTGACATATTGGATGTCAGTAAATGCCAACGACGGTTCAAAAAATTTAAATCTGGTGATTTGTGTTTGGAAAATGAGCCTAGAAGTGGACGACCCGTCCAGGCGGGTGAAGCAGCCGTGAAGTCGGAAATCTAAGACGACCCGATGGTGACCATTGAGAAATTATCGAAAAAGGACGGTACATCCTGGTCCAGTACTCAAAGGATCCTTAAAATGTTGAGCAAGATTCAAAAATAAGGTGTTTGGGTCCCACGCGCATTGACTAACCGCAACGTGGCTCAACGGCTTAGCATCACCAGATTATTGCAAGAAAAAGAACAAATAAGCCTATTTCTTTGTGACTTTGCAACTGGTGATGAGAAATAGTTTTTTTTCAAACGTAACGATAAAAAACAATGGCTAAAATGGGAACAAAAGGCCGTTTCAACCCCTAAACGGTCATTGCATTAAAAAAAAGGGTTATTATGTGTATGGTGAGATTCGAAAGGAATCATTACCTTCGAACTATTACCACAAGGTGGGACAGTATCAGCAGAGTTATACTGTCAACAGTTGGATAGCTTTAATGAAGCACTATGCCAAAAAAGGCCAGCTTTGGTGAATAGACGCACCATTACTCTTCAGCACGATAACGCGCGACCTCATGTTGCGAAATTGACGCGTAAAAAAGCTTAGGTGGGTCACCCTGTTGCATTCTCCATACTGGCCGGATCTCTCACCATCTGAATCTTATTTATTTCGTTCTATGAAACATTTTTTAAGAGATCAAAATTTCAATTCCTCAGAAGAGGTAAATACAGCCCTATCCGAATATTTTCAGTCAAAATCCGCTGAATTTTACAAGAAGGGCATAGATGATTCGAAAAACAGGTGGCAGAAGGTTATATATAATATGGGAAATCATTTTGTATAAGAAAAGTTAAGTAAAGTAAAAAAAAATTGTTTTGAATTTCATTGAAAAAAAAACGACATTACTTATGGGTACCCCTAATATATTATGACAATTTTTTTATGAATTAAAACGTTGTTTTTTTCACGTTTCAGTTTATTTTTCTCCACAAGTTTCGAAGGCGTACATTTTCATCATCGGGAAAACGATATAAACTGACAAAAATTATTAAAAAATGAATGCAAGTACCTAGAAACATATGTAACATGTTAACTTAGGCAGAGAACCAGGGATATAATATCATTACTAAGATCAATAGGTTAATTTTTTTGTGTGTTACTTTTTAGAGGTTTTACAAAATTTTAACCAAAAAATAATTAAATAAATTTTGTATATTGAAAAAATTTGGGTCACAACCGAATCATGTGAAACAGTCGGACATTAATATTGTTAACTGGAGTCACATAATCAAATGCAATTCAATGTCTCTAAGTGCGTTATGCTATATATTACTAGAGAGTAGACTTTGAGAACTGTACGAGTATATCATAAATACACTATGAACAACCAGCAACTAGCACATGTATCTATGATGAGAGATCTCGGGATCATCTAACATATGAGAGTAGGCTGACTTTTCGTGCACATATCGAGAGGATTTGTGACATTGCACTGAGGATGTTGGTCTTCATCGTCCGGACCGGGAGAGTTTTGATAAATCCCAATGTGCTCATAGTCCTATACAACGCGTTGGTTCGGAGCAGACTCGAAAGTGCTTCTACGAAATGGAGTCCTCACGAAGCGAAATATTCCGTTATGCTGGAGAGGGTTCAGAAAAAAATTCTGAGGTATCTCTACAATAGGGAGTGTGGTAGTTTTCCGTGGCTCTATCCCACGGCATTTCTTTTGGAAATGCTCGGAACCAAGTCTCTACACCTTCGAAGAGATAGACATCCAATAAACCATTTCTTTAGATTAATCAGGGGATATTTTTAGAACTCGGCCGTGCTGGAGGATGTTGGGCTTTTTGTCCCGGATAGATATCTCCGACAGCGACAGCCCAGATTGTTTTACTTACCGGCATCTGGTGACACCGGTGGGAGGAGCAATTAGTCTGCTGAACGCGGTCTTCTCGGAGATCGACGTCTTTCATATTAGTGAAAGTACGTTCAGGGGACAAATACTCTCGACTTTAGAAAGCACCTTGTCTTCCTAATTTCGAACCATCTATAATACGTTCTTGGTATTATGTTGAATGTATGTAATATTTTACCTGTACTCAATAGATGCCTTAAAGATTTATGCTGTTGGAAAGTGTTGTAAAAATACTAAGTGCTGTTATGTTCAAATATGATAAATATTTGAACATAACAGCAAAAAATCAAGCAATAATCTTCGTATAGTTCCCAACTAGAAATGATATCTTGCCTATATTTATTGTTGTATTTCATTTATAAACAAAAAACATGTTATCAATATCGTTAAAATGTTCCACGAATAAATCCAATATTTACTTTCTAACTACAGAAAAGTTACAGTGTCTCACTGTCACAATATTTATATTAGCACAACTTATCTGCGTATATAAATATGATATTATGATGTGTTAGCCGTTTTGTATTAAAACAAAACACGGAGCACCAGAAGAATCGTTGACATCATGGATCGTACAGATTCACGATTACTTTCCACAGCCCGTTGTGCACATAGTTTCCAGGCAAACTTAATCACCGGGAGGATACATGCCTCATCGACTCTTATACCTAGGTAGTTTGTACATTAAATGATTATTTTAAATATATAATAATAAAGAATATACATACCTGGGACACAATAATCGATTGGGCCGAGATAACCAAACCGTAGAGCTAAAAAGAAGAATTGGACTAAGCTGGGCAGCTTTCGGAAACATGAGTTACATCCTTAAAATCTGCGTAAGGCCTATAGCATTGAGACCAGAAGGCTAAAATACGGGTGGCAGAGATGAGGACGCTGAGGATGATAGCAGGAAGGACTATTCGCGATAGGGTGAGGAACACGTCCATCCGCGAGATCTGCAAGGTGGAGGGTGTCGTGAGATGGGGCAGACAATGCAAAAGATGCAAAACATAGGAATGCGCACGTGCAGAGGATGGATCCAACCAGAATCCCACACGCTGTGGCGCATCAGATTCCTGCCGGCTACCATCCCCCCGGAAGACCACCGAAGAGATGGAGAGATAGCTGGGAGTCAACCTCCCAAGAGAGGCTAGCCTGATTTCAGGAACAGACCGAAGGTCTATAAGGAGAAAAAGAAGAAGAACAAGAGTTACATCCTTAAAACCCGGAAAATACTGATCAACCTGAAACAAAAAGTCTTGGTACTTATGGTCTTGAAACTGTTACACTGTCCAAACAGCCGAGAAACTACGAGTGACCCCAAAGAGCCATGCAATGAGCCATGTTAGGAATAAGCCTAAGAGACAGAGTCAGAAACGATCCGGTGACCGAAAAAATAAAGGTCACTGATATAATCCAACGGGTGGCGACTCCAAAATGGCAACGGGCAGGTCACGTAGCCAGCTCAGATGAAAAATGGACAAGAAGACTGCTGACTTGGAGACCGTGGACGGCAAAGAGAAGTGCAGGGCGACCGCAACTACAGTGGAAGAAGGATCTGAACAGACCCGTCGGAATAACCTGCATGCAGTATGCACTAGACAGAGTGACATGGAAGCGAATGGAGGAGGCCTTTGTCCAGGAGTGGACGGGAATAGGCTGAGGAAGAAGAAGAAGAAGATATAAATAAAAGCGAATGTGTGTTATTGTGTGTTCAGATAACTCTGTAAATACGTAACCAAACTTCACAGTTTTTTAATATTTTTTTCATTGTACTCCGGCGGTTATTCCTGTAATACTTTTGTTACGAATCCAGCTCTAATTAACTTTAAAATTCATAAATTAATTGATAATTTTCGTAGGACAGGCGAATATAGACCTTAATGATCTGACTCAAAATCTATATTTCCTTGTACTTTATAATCGTTAAAGAGCCATATTAGATCAGCCAAAGAGCCGCATTTGGCTCGCAAATCGTAGTTTGCCGATCACTGATCTATGACATTGTTAATAAATTGTCTATGGCCAGATAAGATCTTTGGAACATTGAACTAGTAGCACAATGGGAAACTGTTATAAACAATTGAAGCCTGGACATTACAAAGGTGCCAAGTGTGCATAAAGGTCAATAACTGTGCAAAAGTGCGTAATGATTGAATAATATATTGTAGTTCAAACGTCATCCTATAGATGCCACCCGTGTTACATGACATATGGAACAAAATACAGTTTTTGCTTATTTTGTCTGCATTATGTTTAAACCAATTGGCACCTTTATAATCTTCTTCTCTGGTTTCAATCCTGGGATTGGTTTGCAGCAATTTCCTCTATTCTTCTATTCCATTCTTCCCTGTCTTGTGCGGCTCTTTTGAAATCTGCATATGATGATCAGCGCACGTCCACCTACAGGTCCTCCAGGTACTCTCTGCGTGGGCGTCCCCTAAAGTTTGTCCCCTCGGTCATACCCTCCATTATGGCATGCAAGAGGCCTTCTTGTCGTATTTACATCCTTCCTCCTTCGATTCCTTTGTATTAACCAGCTTTAATTTTGCCTATCGTTCGAAATTATTACTTATCAATATTATGTACGCCAAAAAAATAAACATTAAAAAAAAATACATTACGATTCCAAGTTTTTCAAGGCGATTTCATATTTTGAATTGTATTTCTTTTTCTTTATTTAAGTCGTGTTTTTTATCGAAATTATTACCGAGCACTTATCAATATTTTAATAACACCCCAAAAAATAAACGTTTTTTCAATATTTGAATTACTTTTTGATAACTTTGTATCACAACACTTTATTACACTTTTTTCAGACATGTTTCGGGACACAGAAGCCCCTTCTTCAGTGTGTATAAATTTAATAAATAATAAAGACAAAGAAGACAAACTAATCCAATCGGGAGTATACAAACTTAAATGCGACGATTGCCCATCTTATTATATAGGAAAAACAACGCGTAACATTAATTTAAGAATGAAGGAACACATTAGGTGTCTCTCAAATAATAATTTTTCCGAATTCGCGAATCATCTCATAGAAAAAGATCACTCCTTCGATAAAAATAACGGCGTTGAAGTTTTGCATATCAGTAATAGAAAAGTAACATTAAACAACCTTGAAATCCTAGAAATAAAAAAGTCGATAAAAAATAAAGAAGAAATTATAAATAATCAAATTAATTTAACTTCCAGTCCGATACTAGATTTATTTCCCCTGTCCCATTATTCCGGCTAAAATGTAATTAACACTATTTCTCGGAACCACCCCCACTCCTCCTTTACCATTTTAATTTTATTTAGTATATAAGTAACGATTTTGTCTCATTTAGCTGTTAAAATTTGTACACACTGAAGAAGGGGCTTCTGTGTCCCGAAACATGTCTGAAAAAAGTGTAATAAAGTGTTGTGATACAAAGTTATCAAAAAGTAATTCAAATATGAATCCGCAACACAAAGTAATGGCGAATATAGAAGAAAAGTTTTTTCAATATTTAAATTTTCATTTATCGATAGTGTAACCATTTCCAATCTTGTCCAGACAATTTCTAGTTGGATTTCGTGCTTTTTTTAAAATGGATCTCGTATTTTTTATCGTTTCAACGTAGCCCTATCTAAAAAAAACTTTTCAAACCGCTGTTGGGAATAATGTCCGTCCCTCGGCAGCTGAAATATGACTAATTATCTAATTCAAAAAGATAAAGCGAATCTCCGAAAAAAAACTTGCAGAAAGTTCTAGTCATAATTTTCCATTTAATGCACAATGTTAGAAGATTACATGGCGCCTTTCTTTAGACAAAATTGTACGTAAAATACTAGGTATTTTAATTTTGGGTATTCGTAGGGCGGCGACGACAAGATCCTTATTTTACTTACGATTCTCGATTAAATTTTTACATCGAAACCTCTTTTTTAAACTAACTAACTAACTAACCATCACGCCGTCTCCCCAGAGGGGTAGGCAGAGAGAATCCACTGCCACACTTTTCTTTCCTGACATATTTCTCTCGCTTCCTCAACATTCCTACATCGTGTAATGCACGCGCGTCGATTTCTCTGACTCCTCACATGACCGATATTCAATATTTGATTTGTTTGATCGTGCCACGTTTTCCTTGGTCTTCCACTATTTCCGTCTTCCACTTTCATTATTTTGTTCATAAAACCATCATTCGCACTGCATTCACTTCTTATATTTTCATTCGACACTATCATACAGTGTATCCACACATCCGTCTAAGAGATCTCATTTCTACTGCATTTATTCTACTTTCATCCTTCTTTTGCCAACCCATCACACCGCGTCTCTCGCGATGGCGAAAAGAGAAGGATGGAGTACCGCATCGATTAAAGTGTGGCAGTCCATTCTTTCTGCCTACCCTTTCGGGGAGACGGCGTGATGAATAGTTAGTTAGTTAGTTAATTTTCCTAAGACAAATCATGCCATTCCCATCAAATATTAGGTGTTTCGGAATGTTCGGTCCGTTTTACAACAGAGGGCTCTGGCTGCTTCAAGCCTTCAAATCTGGCGGCCATTTTATTTAGTATGCCTGAGCTTTTGTCAATTAAGTTCAGTTCGCAAATGTTTGTCATTCTCACAACAACATATGCAAATGTCAAGAATTCGGTCGATGCCTGGATTACCTCAAAAGACAAGGCGTTTTTTCGACGATGGATTCATCTATTGCCAGAAAGATGGGAAAAGTAGTGGCTAACGATGGACAATATTTTGATTGATGTGTTTTTTTTTTTTACCTTTCAAAACGGACTGAACTTTCCGAAACACCCAATATATTATCACTACGGGAGACGGCGTGATGGTTAGTTAGTTAGTTCGTTCTTCTTCTTCCTCAGCCTAAACCCGTCCACTCCTGGACAAAGGTTTCCTTCATTCGCTTCCATATCACTATGTATTGTGCAGACTACATTCAGGTTCCGACGTGTTCCGATTTTCATCAGACAGACATTTTTCATCTGAGCTGGCTACGTAGCCTGCCCGTTGCCATTTTAGAGTCGCCACCCGGTGGATGATGTCAGTGACCTTCGTTTTTTCTGTCACCGTATCGTTTCTGACTCTGTCTCTTAGGCTTATTCCTAACATGGCTATTTCCATGGCTCTTTGGAAAACTCGTAGTTTCTCGGCACTTTGTTTGGACAATGTTACAGTTTCAAGACCATAACTAACAACTGGCAGAACACAGGCTTCATCTTTTCGTTTCAGGTTGATCGGTATTTTCCGGTTTTTAAAGATGTAACCCATGTTTCCGAAAATTCCATATTTTCGGAAACATGAGTTAGTTAGACATGAGGACTGACAGCAAGGTACGCATTTATAAGACCTGTGTGCGACAAATTCTCGCATATGGCATTGAATCGAGGGCAGACACTGTCAAGACAAAGAGCATGCTCAGGACAACCGAGATGAAAACACTCCGCGCTATAGCTGGCAAAACCCTGCGTGATCGAGTTAGGAAAACAGCAATCCGAGAAATCTGCGAGGTCGAAGATGTGGTCAGATGGGGACGTCAACGGCGATACTGGCATCAACATGTAGAAAGAATGAGTTCAAATAGGATACCATACATAGTTCTACATGGAACACCAAACGGACAACGCGACCAGGAAGACCCCCGAAACGGTGGAGAGAAAGCTGGAGTTCAGCGTCTCAAGAGGACCCGTCTGGATTACCTCAAAAGACGAGGCGTTCTTTCGACGATGGATTCATCCATTACCAGAAAGATAGGAATAGTAGTGGTTAACGATAGACAATATTTTGATTGATTTGTTTTTTTTTTATTTTACCTTTCAAATAAATGCGATTTTCATACAAAAAAAACTTTCTGAACTTTCCGAAACACCCAATATAATATCACTACAGGAGACGGCGTGATGGTCAGTTAGTTAATTAGTTAATTTTTATTCTTCTTCTTCTTCTTCCTCGGCCTATTCCCGTCCACTCCTGGACAAAGAAAGGCCTCCTCCATTCGCTTCCATGTCAATCTGTCTTGTGCAGACTGTATCCAGGTTATTCCTACGTGTCTGTTCAGATCATCCTTCCACCGTAGTTCAGGTCGCCTTGCACTTCTCTTTAACTACCACGGTCTCCAAGTCAGCAGTCTTCTTGTCCATTTTTCATCTATGTTGGCTACGTGACCTGCCCATTGCCATTTTAGAGCCGCCACCCGCCTGAGTCTATCAAAAGTGAAGAAGAAGAGTTATTTAGTTATGTGGTTTCAAATCATTACGCTAGCAACAAAGTGGAGTAAATGATTGCATTGTAAAAATGAGCATACGTTTGTGAAGTCGTATGCGACTGTTGAAAATGTCGATTCGTTCCGGCCGGGTCCCTCGCGTGTTCTGCGCCACTGCCTACTATACTGCCCCGATGTTACACTAAAATATCGATTTGCCTATATGGGCCACCGAACTAGCTTGCCCGGTCACGCGATGTCGGAAACACTAGCGATTTCATTCTGGTTCCTCCGCATTACGATAGAATTTTTAACTAACTAACTAACCATCACGCCGTCCCCCCAAAGGGGCAGGCTGAGAGAATGGACTGCCACACTTTTCTCTCGATTCCTCAACATTCATACATCGTCTCATGCACGCGCGTCGATTTCTCTGACTCCTCATGTGGCCGAAATTCAATTTTTGATTTTATGGTTCATACGCATTACGATAGAATTTTTAACTAACTAACTAACCATCACGTCGTCTCCCTGAAGGGGTAGGCAGAAAGAATGGACTGCCACACTTTTCTTTCCTGACATATTTCTCTCGCTTCATTATACATCTTGTCATGCACGCACGTCGATTTCTCCGACTCCTCACGTGGCCGACATTCAATGTTTGATTTATTTGATCGTGTCACGTTTTCCTCAGTCTTCTTCTATTTCTAGTTCCATTTACATCGTTAACATATACTTTATTTTACCATTCTTTCTTCATTCATTCTTTCCATGTGTTTAAACCATTTTAATGATAACAACAACAAACCATCACGCCTTTCCCCGCAGGGGTAGGCAGAGAGAATGGACCGCCACACTACTCTATCCTGACATACCTCTCTAGCTTCCTCCACATTCATACAGCGAATCATACACGCACGTCGATTCTTCCGGCTTCTGACATGACCAACCTTTAAAATTTGATTAATTTGGTCATGCGATGTTTTCCTCGGTCTACCTCGACTCCGTACTTCATTTACATCGTTAACGTATACTTTTTTAACCATTCTTTCTTCACCCATGCGCTCCATATGTCCGAACCAACGCAGAGATCCTTTCATAATTTTGTTCATAATACCCTCTTTCTCTCTACATTCCTTTCTAATATCAGCATTTGAGATTCTGTCGTACATCGTTCTACCACGGATACGTCTTAGGGACCTCATCTCTACCGCATTGATTCTGCTCTCATCTTTCTTCTGCCAGTTTCATGCATGCTTCCATACATAAGGGTTGAGACCAGAACTCCATTGTGAACGGCCATTTTCGCTTTCATTGATAAATTTTTGTTTCCAATAACTATTTTTAAAGCTCCATTCACTTTGTTACCCGCACCAACCCTGCTTTCTACATCCCTGTCCTTTCGGCCATCCACTGTGAACATGCTACCTAAATACACAAATTCCCTCACCTGTTCCATAATTAAGAATATTTGCCTTCTAAACGTACTTTTACTAATATGAAAGACGTTCATCTCCGAGGAGACCGCGTTCAACAGATTAATTGCTCTTCCCACCGGTGTCACCATAGGCAGGTTGGTTCTGGTGGCCGGTAGGTAAAACAATATATGCTGTCGCTGTCGAAGATATCTATCAGGGACAAAAAACCGAACACCCTCCAGCACGGCCGAGTTCTCGAAATATCCCCTGAGTAATCTAAAGAAATGGGTTATGAGATGCCCATCTCTTCAAAGCTGCAGAGAGTTGGCCCCAAGCATTCCCAAAAGAAATGCCGTGGGATAGAGCCACGGATAACTACCATACTCCCTCATGTAGGGATACCTCAGATTTTTTTTCTGAACCATTCTCCAGCATAACGGAATATCTCGCCTCGTTAGGACTCCATATCACAGAACCACTTTCGAGTCTGCTCCGAACTTTTTTTTCTTCTTTTTCTTCATTTTATGGAGTCTACGTTACTTTTGTCTATTATTGGCGTTTCCGCTTATCTTTGCAAAGTTTAGGCATTTCAGAGACTAAAAAATTCTATATTGCCTTTTTGAAAATGAAAGTTTGGTTTTACGTTACTTATAATCTATTACATTATATGATTTCAAATGGGGAAAAATTTCAAGCAAAATAAACCCACTGAACATTCTACTGATGAACTATTTCATTTATATTGTGTATTTTCTTATCTCTTCGTGGTCATCGCTCATGATGACCACGGTAATACCGAGTGGAACTGGATCAGGAACCTGAAATCATGAAATGGTGTCTGGGGAGTTTGTTTTTGTATTTGTAGGGGAGTTGTGTTATGTCGTGGCTGTAGGAGCCGAGTCCTCTTATGAGTGGATTTGTCTGTTTCTGCTCCGAACCAATGCTGAGATTTAATATGTAGTATTTTTTATTTCCAGATTGAACCTGAACCGTTAATGGTTGTCCAGAATGGGTGCCGATACCGGATATTTATCAAAAGAAAAACTGGCAGGATTCGAGGTCTACAAGGTAAATATGTCCGAGGGTCCCCCTGCCTACTCGGGGCCCTTTGCCGTATGATTGATGGCTTGTTTAAAAGGATTACCATGTCAGGAACCACTTGCAAATGAGTTATGTACCCACGCTACACGGCGTTTCGAAACTAATTGCACACTCATAATATGTTAAACACCCCGTTAGACTTTTTTTATAATTTCCACCATGAAAATAGATGATGAACTACAAAATATAATATAATATCGGAGAACATATCAATTTCCAAATCGTCCAGCTGACGACAAGTGCACCAGCTAAAATAACATAATTTTATATCATTGTATTTTATATAATTTGCTTTAGATTTATTTTGTGGACGTTAGACGATCGAAGTATAGCAGTCCATTATTTCTGCCTACTCTTTCGGGGATACGGCATGATGGTTAGTTAGTTAGTTTAGTTTATAATATCGGTTGCGTGAAGAGTCAGACAAATAGACGTGCGTGCATGACACAATATATGATTGTTAAGATTATGCGTCGTTTAAGCCAAAGGTTCCCAACCCTTTTTGGAAACACCTTTTCGAATAAAGTACTCTCCGCCCCCTTTACGAATAATACACAACGCCCCCTTTCCATTTAAAAAAGTGCACTCCGCCCCCTTTCCCAATAAACATGTACATTTCCCCAATTTTTTAATAAATAAAAAGTCATCACCGCTCCTTTACCTAATAAAATAGTACTTTCCGAAAAAATAGACTACTCATCATCCCCTTTTTTTTGCCGTTCTTGGAATTAATTTTTTCATATTTTTCTTTCTTACATTTTTTCGTATTTTTAGCATAGTCCACTTTTTCAAGTATTTTGGTGGCGCCACTCTTTATAAGATTAACACCGTGGATTTATATAAATGATATTAGAAATTATTTCACAATCGATGTAAATGGAACTAGAAATAGAGGAAAACCGAGGAAAGCGTGGCATGATCAAATAAATCAAATATTGAATGTCGGCCACGTGAGGAGTCAGAGAAATAGGCACGCGTGCATGACACGATGTATGATTGTTGAGGAAGCGAGAGAAATATGTCAGGAAAGAAAAGTGTGGCAGTATATTCTTTCTGCCTACCCCTTCGGAGAGACGGCGTGATGGTTAGTTAGTTAGTTATACAATCTTCAATGTGATAAAAAAATCGTTCATTATTATGAAGAAGGAAACGGCTCAGCTCAGTTAAATTAATTAATGTTGACTATTATTATTATTTTGTTGAAAAAACTCCTTACATCATTACAGCGCGAGCCAAATCGATGTAAAGGGTGAAAAAAAATAATATCAAAGGAAATATACGAGTACATAGAACCTTATGAATAGAAATATGCCAGTTATTTCCTTGCTGCCTTTATCGTAAGGTTGTTCACGAATTCGCCATAATTGCATCCAAAGAGGTCTATCTCTTTTGCAACCTCATTTAAAAGACGAATCGCTTTCAATACAGGAGAACTTCGAAGGGCCTTTGTGCGGCAATTTGGGGCATAAAATAATATATGCCCCCTTGCTCTGTTATAACTATATAACTATAGATTTAGTTCTCTCAGTATTCCTGGATTGTAAATACCTCCGGATAATAGTTTAAAAAAATGCTTTCCTAGAAAGATCATTCGACGAGTTTCAAGAGTGTTGAAATCCAACATTCCTGAGAGAAATAGTGAGGGATACAAAAAAGGATAATAGTTATACTCCCTGAGGTATAAATATCTCAACCAAACGCTGTGCGTTCTTGCAAGTATTGTCCAGGGGTATTGATCCTATATTTGCATTGGACCAAAAACGCCTTCTTAGGTATCTTTAAGCGTCTACCGGTGCACACTGGATCCATTTGGCAAAAACGTGGACTTAGGGGTCGAACTCCGAATTTTGCCCTGATTTTTTTTAAATTAGGTCTTTTGTGTGATTCCAAACCACTTTTACATTTGAACTTTTCTTGATATAACTGCTAATTTCCAAGAAAAAAAATGTTATTTTTTTTTGTATGAAGCAAAACTGGTTTTTGCAATTATTTCGGAATCAGTTGGATACGTCAAAACCAAACTTAGTAAGGAAAACGTGTCATGCATAAATGATCATCGCGTTCCTTTACAAATTTTAGCATATTTATGAATCTAACAAAAAATCCGAAACCACTTTATACTCGTAACAATTAATTAAGATTTATAATGTCTGCTGCTTTTAAACGGGTAGAGATATGAAGTATATGTCGTAACAAGTAATGTAGAAGATTATGCCCTCTATAATCCTTACTAAGTTTGGTTTTGACGTATTCACCTGATTCCGAAATAATTGAAAAAATCAGTTTTGCTTCATACAAAAAAAACAACAACATTTTTTTTCTTGGAAATTAGCAGTTATATCAAAAAAAGGTAAAAGACAAAAGTGGTTTGGAATCACACAAAGGACCTAATTTAAAAAAATCAGGGCAAAATTCGGAGTTCGACCCCTAAGTCCATGTTTTTGCCAAATGGATCCAGTGTGCGGTGGGCGTTGGGAACCACTGTGTTAGGGTTATGCGAGCCCCAATTTCATTAAAGATATACCTCTCTTTTAATAAAAAGCCGTTCACCCGGCCCACATTACGCTTTACAAATTATAGACATTTTATCTCTAAAAGGGCTGATTTGCATACGCGCTTTATTCAAGCCTCGGGCGATCTCCGACCCACGCACCCTCGGGCCGTGTGTGAAAAGTACCCTAGAAACTGGCGAAGATGTAACAATATAATAAAAACTAAACAAAGAAAGACTAATAAAAAAACGCATTTAAAATTCGATACAATGTTGTTATAAGTACTAATAATTATTTGTATAAAAAATTATTAATTTTCATATAAATTTTGTCTTTTCGAATGTATGTTTTTTTTTAATTACAATTTTTTTTATTTTTTCATATCATCATGTATTATTATTATACCACAAGAACGAAGGCTTAAGTACGGGTGGCAGAGATGAGGACGCTGAGGATGATAGCAGGAAGGACTATTCGAGATAGGGTGAGGAACACATCCGTGAGACCTGCAAGGTGGAGGATGTCATGAGATGGGTCAGACAAAGCAGAAGATACTGGAATGCGCACGTGCAGAGGATTGATCCCGCCAGAATCCCACACGCTGTGGCGCATCAGATTCCTGCCGGCTGCCGTCCCCCCGGAAGACCGCCGAAGAGATGGAGAGATAGCAGGTAGTCAACCTCTGAAGAGAGGCCAGCCTGATTTCAGGAACAGACCAAAGCTCTATAAGGAGAAGAAAAAGAAGAAGAAGAAGTATTGTTATTATTTAATATTATTTATTAGTTCTTACTTAGTTAAAAAACTAATTATTAGTACTTAAAACAAATAGCCCAGGCTAATTTTTAAATTTGAATTATTGTATCGAATTTTAAATGCGTTTTTATGATTAGTCTTTCTTTGTTTAGTTTTTATTATATTTTTACATCTGAATATGGAGGTTTCCTCCGAAACATGTCGTGTTTTTTTTTTATATTTGTTGAATAATTAGTGGATTAAACAAAATTATTTTCAATTTCCTAAGATATAATATCTGACCTAAGTTTTGATTTATCTATCTATATAAAGAAGAGGTCATGTATAAAAAACACCAAAATGGTGGGTATTTTCAGCTATATATTTATTTTTCAATCGCATACATACGAGTACATACATAATAGAATAACGAAACGAATTAGGACTCTTCTTTATGAATTAAGGTGGTTTGGACCACATGGAAAGAAATAATGGTATTAAAAGTATACGATAATGATGTAAATGGAACTAGAAATACAGGAAGACCGAGGAAAACGTGGCACGATCAAATAAATCAAATAATGAATGTGGGCCACATGAGGATTCAGAGAAATCGATGCGCGTGCATGAGACGATGTATGAATGTTGAGAAATCGAGTGAAACATGTCAGGAAAGAAAAGTGTGCTAGTCCGTTATTTTTGCCTACCCCTTCAGAAAGATGGCGTGATGGTTAGTTAGTTAATTGGTATGTAGTTTTTTTTTTCATCGTTCAAGAAACAATAAATAATTTTACTGTATTTATAATTAATACCAAAACACATTGAATTGAAAGTGAAATAAACAATTAAAATTAACTTTACATTAGTATTTGCATAGCTTTTAAAATAAAATGTATCATTTGGTTATTGAACCCATTGTTTTTTCTGTCAACAACTTCGGATGAACTCCATGAACAATTTTGAATTCAATATCTTCTTCTTCTTCGTCAGCCTTTATCGGTCCACTGCTGGACATAGGCCTCTTCCCTTCCCTTCCACTTGTATCTATCTCCTGCCAGCCGCAGCCACATTTTCCCCCCCACGGCAGCAATGTCGTCGGCCCACCTTTTTTGCGGCCTGCCGACGCTTCTCCTATTCTCCCATGGTCTCCACCTTATTATTTTCTGGGTCCATCTATCCTCACTCTGTCTCATCACATGACCCGCCCATTGCCACTTCAGTCTCGCTAGTCGTTCCATGATGTCCGTTATTTTTGTTCGGCGTCTAATCTCCTCATTTCTGATTTTATCTCGGAGACTGACGCCGAGCATATGTCTTTCCATGGAACGCTGCATGACTCTTAATCTCTCTACACATTTTTTCTAATCATATTTAATGTATTGAAAACGGTTTTATTAAAAAAAAAACTAACTAACCATCACGCCGTCTCCCGAAGGGGTAGGCAGAAAGAATGGACTGCCACACTTTAACCAATGCGGCAATCTTTCGCTCTCGCAGGAGACGCTGTATGATGGGTTACCAATCTCATCGCCACCAATAGGCATCTCCCACGCACCCTTATTAACTAAAACATCCACAAAATAAATAACACAATAAAAATAGCATAACACCAGTGGCGGTACTCCCATAGAAGCCAAGAAGCCCGGCTTGCATAAGATAATTTGAATCAAAACCCCCAAATAGAAGTAATCGTGCCCCCGCATAACCACCAATCCACAAAATCACCTTCTAACAATGTTCCCATCAGACGTAAGAGGAATAGCCACAAGAAATGAACTTCTGTAAGGCAGAAGAGGTTTTGATTCAAAATTTCTTATGCAAACTGGGCTTCTGGGCTTCTATGGGAGTACCGCTACTGCATAACACATACATAATATAGTTCTTTTCGATGGTGCACATGTCAGCTGGACGATCCGGACTTTTGGGTTGATTTAATTTATATTCCACGTATCTACCATTCTTTTAATTAACTATTATTATTATTATTGTTAACTTGGACCCTGAAAGTTAACTCAATGAACAGACTGGAAGCATTTGAAATGTGGCTCCATCGCCGAATGCTCAGAATTCCCTGCCAGACATGGTTACCAATACCGAAGTCCTGAGGCGAGCTAGAGTTGACAGGGAATTGTTATCAACTATCAAGGTTCGAAAGATCTCATATCTGGGTCATATACTGCGTGGGGAAAAGTACCACCTTCTCCAACTGATATTGGAGGGAAAAATTGAGGGACGCCGAGGGCCCGGAAGGAGACAAATGGCCTGGCTGCGAAACGTGAGGGAGTGGACCGGCATCCGAAGTGTTGAGGAGCTGTTCCGAGCGGCGCAGGACAGGGACAGGTTCGCCGAGGTGATCGCCAACGTTGGGGGGACCCGACAGGGCACTTGAAGAAGAAGAAGATTATTATTAGTTTTATTTTATATTTAAGTATTTACCATAATTTTGCATTTTTAGGTTGATACCATGTTTTGATCCTATATTCAATAAACCTGCCCATAACTCCAACAGAATACATTTAAATGATGCCTTTCCTTTACTTTTTTTTTTTTTTTCAGTATAATTCAATCGACACATGCATCCTCAGTGTATATGTTATGCACCCATTTTGGAATTGGTGCGTTCAAGTAAGTTGTCAAATTTAAAGTTTTTCCAGTCAAATTTATAGTTTTATTTATACAGTTTTTGGAGCCAGGCAATTTTTTTATTTTTTATTTTCATTTCAGTTCTGTCCAAAATGGGTGGCAGCCAACGTACTCACATTTAGCGGTTTCCTGCTTACTGTGTTAAACTTCTTCATATTCACCTGGTACGATTATGGATTTTACGGCAACAGCGACGAGGATTCTCCCGATGACTATATTCCCAGCTGGGCATGGGCTCTCACGTCAGTCAGCCTGTTCCTAGCTTACACTTTAGGTAATTATGCATCTAATTAGCTTATTTTCTTAAAAATCACTCAAACTATTAATGTTATTTGAATACATAGAAACCTCACATTTCATATTATTATCAAATCAAATCAATTTATTTTCTCAAAAGATATTACAAACAATTTTTATAGTTTAAGACATCTATTGATAACAGGTAAAATATAATAAATATATAATACCAGGAACCCATGAGAGATGGTTCGACATTAGGAATACAAGATACTCTCCAAAGTCAAGAGTATTTGTCTTCTGAACGTACTTTCACGAATATGAAAGAAATTACTTAATATTTATGATGACTTTTATTTTAAATGCGCTGTTTTGTAAAATCAATTACTCCAAGGGTGCACTCGGAAAAGACTGACCGAACAGTGCAGTCTTTAGGAGTTTCTTAAATTTAACATATCTATCCTCATACTTAATACTAACATGGAGGCTATTTCACGCCAACTGACCCGCAATGCTAAAAGCACCATCCTATACCCACCAATTGAAATTAAATCAACTAACTAACCCTCACACCATCTCTCCGAAGTGGTATGCAGAAAATGTAGACTACATACCACACTCTTCTTTCCTTACATACTTACCTCTTGTTTCCTCTAGATTCATACATTGAGTCAGGCACGCACGTCGATTTCTCCGACTCTTCGCATGACTGACTTAATATTTGATTTATTTGACTCGTTTTCCTTGGTCTACCTGTATTTCTAGTTCCTTTTACATCTTTTACATATGAAGACTACAGGGGAAAAACAAGGAATGTCAGTAGAAGGTTAATTTGAATAAATTGGGAATAAAGCTAATCAAAGTCTATATATTTCTTAGCAATTAGCAATCGATTATCTGGCCATAGTCGATGACACACATGATTTTTGAATATGAAAATTTTACTGTGGACAGATACGTACAAATGCCGCTAGATGGCATTATTACATTTATTTTGAATTTTAACTGACATTCCTTGTTTTTCCCCTGTAGTCTTCTTATACATTCTCTATCATTCTTTCTTCTTGTATTTCTTCCATGTGTGCCAACATTTGAAACACAATAGATTTTTTATTTTATGTATAATTTTACATTTCTGTGGTTTATATCTAATAAAAGAAACCACAATATATTGTTAAAACTCGTATATTATTTCCTTTTTTTTCCATATTTATATTTTCATATTTTATTTTCATATTTTATTTACTAACCTCGAGATTGTTCATGGTTAAAAAACATATCTAAGTAACGCGATTATTTCTTTTGTGGTTTTGTTAATTCTTTAACAGTTATGTTGTTTTTGTTATTATTTGTTAATAAGAACTTGTACATGACGACCTTTGTGGCGGAGTGTTAAGTGCTTTCACTGCCACACCGAAGGTCCCGGGTTCGAATCCCGGTGATGGCAGTGTGATTGTCACATTGTCTTAGGTCTGGTGAAGAATTCACGTGACAATAAAATGGCGACAGATTAGCTACCTATCATATGTCACGAGAATCAATATTATAGCTATACCCTTTACATCGATTTGGCTCGCGCTGTGATGATGTAAAGAGAGATTCAACAAAATAATAATAATATTCTTACAAAATTACATTCCATAAGACAGATTTTCAAGACAGTAAGCTGGCTATAATAGTAATTTTTTCTAAATAAAAATGTGTTTTTTCCACGTCATACATATTGAAATTTAGTACAATTAACAACGAGTCATAATATTTTGTTAACTTTATAAGCCTTTCTGTAATTTTTATTTAGTTATGTTAACACTTGAGAAACGAGAAATATAGGAAGACCGAGGAAAACGTAGCATGGTCAAATTATTCAAATATTAAATGTCAGCCACCAGAGGCGACGGAGATATCGACATGCGTGCATTATATGATATACGAATGTTGAGGAACACAGTTAAATATGGCAGCAAAGAACTGTGTCTTGGTCCGTACTTTCTGCCTACCCCTTCGTTAGAGGGCGTGAACGTTAGTTTAGAAGAAGAATACTGTGATAATTAACTTAACCTCTCGAATAATACGATATAATAACGTTTATGAAACTTAATTTTTTCATTTATTGAAACATGTAACTTCTGTTCAATTATTTAGTTTTGTATACACCAATAGATGTTGTTGGTAATCCAATTTTTTTTATAGTCTGGGAATTTTTGAGAAATTATAAGAGCCCAGACAGTGGACCTACGAGTGTCCACAAATGACCCCAATATTACTCGACGGTGTCCCCCTTATGTCCATGACCAGCTTTTGCTACCTCGGTAGTATAATACCGGGCTCGGGAGGTACAGAAGAGGATGTACCCAGCAGACTCAAAAAGGCAAGAGAAGCTTTCGCAATGGTTCGTCCTGTATGGCATTCCAGTATTATTTCGATTAAACTCAAGCTCCTAATATTTAACAGTAGCGTTAAAAGCGTACTGCTGTGCGGATGTGAGACTTGGAAATCTATCGTGGACGTTATTGGAAAACTCCAGGTGTTTATAAATAGGTACCTTTGCTCAATATTCAAGATCTTTTGGCCGCAAACAGTGGCAAATGACGTTCTCTGGGCCAAGGCAGGCGAAAATCGCTAGACGCAAATGACGAAACCAGACGGAACGCAGCCTCCATCACTCAGGGTGCACTAGATTGGTCCCCTATGGGTGGAAAGAGGAAGCGAGGCAGACCTAGAGCCACCTGGAGAAGAGCCCTGCAGGATGAGGTTAAAGCAGCAGGCCTTACATGGGATGATATTAGGCATCAGACGTGCGATAGTGTGGAGAAGGTTCCTCGCGGTCCTATGCACCACGGATTTGAGTCTCAAGCATGGGGCCATTTTCTATCCGTCCATGTATACAAAGGCCCCACGGTCGAGGGGGTACACACGGAGAGGTTAATAATGGTGTCCTTTCAGATGGCATGGACGGCAAGCAGGCCCGCAGGACGGGCACCAGCGGGCCCCTAGGCGAGCTGTTTGACCACGGTCTGGACTCCTACACAGCTGTGCTCATCCCCACCTGCATGTACAGCATCTTCGGTAGGAACGCCATCACCCCGCTGCGGATGTACTTTGTCATCTGGAACATCTGCCTCAACTTCTACCTCACGCACTGGGAGAAGTACAACACAGGGGTCATGTTCTTACCGTGGGGGTATGACTTCACAATGATCGTAAGTATTTTATTTTCTTCTTCTTTTAAACCATTGCTGGCCTCTCTTGGGAGGTTGATTCCCAGCTATCCCTCCATCTCTTTGGCTTTCTTCCGGGGGAACAGTAGCCAACAGGAATACGATGCGCCACAATGTGAGATTCTGGTGGGATCCATCCTCTGCACGTGTGCATTCCAGCACCTTCTGCGTTGTCTGTCCCATCCCACGACATCCTCCACCTTGCAGATTTCGCGGATAGCCGTGTTGCTCACCCTATTTCGAAGAATCTTTCCTGCTATCATCCTCAGCGTCTTCTTCTTTCGTTCTTGTGGTATCCGCTCTGGTCTCAATGGTCTCAATGCTGTATTTATTGTATAATAATAATTATTATTCTCATCTTTGAGGGTCACATAACCATATTATGTATGTTTTCCTTTAAGGGTGTGGTTCTCGTCCTCTTTGTGACTGCCCTAACGGGCCCCAAGACTTGGAGTGTCCAACTACCTGGAGGACTCACCCCCGGCCTGGTGTTTGAGTTCACCCTGTACTTCTCCGCCATCATCTCTAGTCAAACAGTCATACTGTGGAATATTTACAAGTAAGCACAGATTTTATGTTTCTATACCTCATACATTGAGGGAACCTGTATTCATACGAGTATATGCCATTTTATTTTAGATTAGGACTTTCTTTTACACACTGTTATAAATTATTTTTAACTCGATGGTTGATGGTCAATGGTCGAGATATCTCGGCAAATGGCGCAGCGCTCGTATTGCCAGAGAAGAGATATCTCAACTTTTGGTGACGATTTATTGCGCCGTATTGACTTGTATTGACAATTTGGCAGAAACGGAACACACACTGACATCGGTTTTAGTTATCCCGAAAATTTTTATCAAGTTTCCAAATACCTTTAACCGATTTATCGGTAAATTTCTAAAACTGTTTGACAATGAAAATTTGAAACTGGTTTAACTTCAAGAAAAAACTGTAACAATCGATGCGGGATATAATATTTGGTAAGTAAATTATAATTTCTTTCTAACACAGCAAATAAATAAAAAATTTAAACAAGATTTATTTTGACAAAAAATATTTGACCTGAGAAGCACTGCGGCGTGATTTATTTGCGGCTATGAAAAGGTTAATAATGCCACACAATAAATTAAGTGCTTCATAGAAATGTATAAGTTTTAAGCTTCTGGAAAACTCTTTCCAATTATTAGTCTTGGGTGTCATCATTTGCAGTGAAAAAAATTTGGTCTCACACTGCAGCTAACTACTTTTGCACCTCAAGAGATAGTCCCAGTTCATCATAATATTACGTATGATTTAGTAATAAGGAACTAAAGCAAAAGGGATTATAAGATACATTCAAATATGAGCTACAAATCTAGTATACTGCAGTTCGAAAAAAAATTATTTGGACTGCAAATGTAGCCTCCAAAAAAGATCCCCGAGATCGTGTTCGTAACGCAGACATAAGAAAAACTTGCGAAATAGAGTATTGCAAAATTGACCACCTTCGTGGCGAGCGGTAAGTGCTTTGACTGCCACCCCGAAGGTTCTTGATTTGATTCCCGGCGATGACAGTGTGATTGTTACACGTTCTTTGGTCTGGTGCAGATTTAACGTGACAAAAAAATGGCGATTGATCTATCACGAGAATCAATATGATAGCTTGTTTCGCGCTGTAATGATGTAAAGAGCTAGTCAACAAAATAATAATAATATCTTTCAGTGGGGTAGATCCAGAAGAAGATACTGGAGGGACCAGTAGCCAGTGACAGTACTCCCATAGAAACCCGTCTTGCGTAAGAAATTTTGAATCAAAACCCCCAAATCTAAGTAATCATGCCCAAATCACCTTTCAACAATGTTTCCTTCAAGAATTGCCACAAGAACTGAATCTCTGTGAGCCAGAAGAGGTTTTGATTCATAATTTTTCTTACGCATGCCGGGCTTCTGGACTTGGGAGTATCGCCACTGCATGTAGCCAGAATGGATAGTGACAGACTTGCATACACAGCCACTTACGAAATCGTCTCTGGATGCCACTCACCTGGAAGACCGCCTAAGAGATGAAGGGACAGCTGGTCCTTATCATCCCAGGAGACATGATTTCCGTGCCACAGATCGTCCGATTTATTAAAATAAGAAGAAATATAGCCTGCCACACTCTAGGTGTTAAAGTAATCTTGTCATTTTTGTAGGTCATATCGAGATAAAACAGGGAAGATGCGAAGTTTCTCGGAAGCTATCAGGCCACTAGTTCCTCTGGCAGCCTTCTTCGTGGTCAGCTCCACCTGGGCTCTTTACTCCCCCAACAATATCATCGACAGCGATCCCAGAATGTTTTATGTTCTCACCGGAACTATATTTTCAAATATTAATGTAAGTATCAGTTTATTTCCAATTTATTATTATTTTTATGTATTCAAGATGCTTTATATAGAATTTTTCATTAAGAGCGCTCGAACTTTGAAATGAAAAAAAAACAACCTGTCTAAGTGATGTTGCCACATGTTTCTTTTAATTTTAATGACATTATGTATGGAATATAATTTCGGACAAATGGCTGCCGTCAAACTCCTCGAACTTTGACAGCGTATAGCGGCCATTTTGGTAAAGCGATAGCTGTCGAATTTGACAAGAATACTTATTTAGTCTTGATATTTCACCATGAAATGTTACACACTTCAACAACGCATTGAAATTATTAAAATTTATTATCAAAATCAGTTCGCCCATTTATGGCATTCATGGCAGTCCTGGAGAGTCCACAATATGTCGCTTAATGCATAATTTTGAGACTCTTGTGGCTTAAGCTGGATGATATGGATACCGACAACATATGGTTCCATCAGGACGGCGCTACGTAGCACACAGCGCACGCCACGATGGACATTCTACACGAGCAATTAAAAATAGAATGTCCCTATTGAAAGACCCTATGTAATAAGAGTGAATGAGAATGTTATGAATAACTAACTAACTAACTTACCATCACGCCGTCTCTCCGGAGGGGTAGGCAGAAAGAATGGAACGCCACACTGTTCTGTCCTGACATACGTCTCTCGCTTCCTCTACATTCATACATCTTGTCATGCACGCACGTCGATTTTTCCGACTCCTCACGTGACCGACATTCAATATTTGATTGATTTGATCGTGCCACGTTTTCCTCGGCCTTCCTCTATTTCTAGCTCCGTTCACGCCGTTTACATATACCTTCTTACCATTCTGTCTTCACTCATTCTTTCCATGTGTCCAAACCATCTTAATGACCCTTTCCTTATTTTGTTCATAACACTTTCATTCGCACCACATTCACTTCTTATACTTGCATTTGTCACTCTATCATAGACAGATTTGCCACACATTCGTCTTAGAGATCTCATTTCTACTGCATTTATTCTACTTTCATCCTTCTTTTGCCAGTTCCATGCTTCACTTCCATACATAAGGGTCGGCACAAGAACACCATTGTGCACTGCCATCTTAGCTTTTTTGGATAGGCTTTTGTTTGCGATGACAACTTTAAGTGCACCATTTATTCTGTTGCCTGCCCCAACCCTTCTTTCAATATCCTTCTCCACCCTCCCATCCTTTGTAAACATACTTCCTAAATAAACAAATTCATCCACTTGTTCCAGATTTTCACCGTTTACACTAATGAATGTTATGAATAAAATAATGAAAGAGTCATTAAGGTAGTCGGACACATGGAAAGAATGAATGGTAAAGAAAGTATATGTAAACGAAACTAGAAATGGATGTAGGCTGAGGAAGAACAGGTACATTCATTAGATTCAGATTCAGATATAATACAGGTTCCTATGTGAGTAAGTAAAAGACGTGTTTATTGTAGGAGGTTTGTATATTGACTAAATTGTTGGGATACTTAGGTGTGCAAGAGGGTGCTCACAACAAAAGTAAATAAACTATACCAATGCACAATCTTACCAGCATTGATTTTAAAAACTTTTGATTTCATTTTCAGTGCCGTCTGATCGTGTCACAGATGAGCAATACGCGCTGTGAGATCTTCAACCCGCTTCTCTATCCATTTTGTGCTGTGATCTTCTTCATACTGATGTTGCAAACCCATTACTTCATCGAACTGGCGCTGCTTTATTTGATAACATTGTTTGCTACCGTCGCGCACATACAATATGGCTCTAGTGTGGTAAGTCTAACTCTATTATATTATTAATTCAATCACACATTCAAAATATCCGCCATTATAACCTACAAAACATTTGACAGCTAGTGAAATGGAGGGAAAATAGTATAAATTATTTTTTGAATCATGATTGTCACTTATATGTATTTGAATTTTGACATTTACTTCCTTCAGAAAATACTGTGCAATTATTAAGATTCATTTTTATTGATTGGAATATGTTTATTTTTAAAACAAATTAACATTATACATATTGGTTGTAATGGAGGGAAAATAAAACAAAAGAGAAATAGAATTTTACATGTCAATATTTATTTAGTTTAAGTAGGTACTTACTAAGTACTTGCAAACAGAAAAAAGTACTTACCGACAGAAAAGACTTGTGAAGCATGACATTCCTTCATATCTTTATACTTCCGGAATGTGAATAGTTTATTCAATGTTAAATATTTAACTTATTGAACGCTAAGGCATTAACACTGTGGAATTCTTAGGAAATTGAAAATAAATTAGAAATTCGCACTGCATTTACTTCTTATATTTTCATTCGACACTCTATCATATACAGATTTTATACAAATTCATCTTAGAGATCTCATTTCCTCTTTTTTTCAATTTTTTTTCGCAACACTGTTGTTTTCCGACATACTTATTTATCTCGATTCAACAAAATTCATACACCGCGTCATGCACGCACGTCGATTTTTTCGCCTTCTCGTTTCGGCAGCGACATTCTAAAATAAATTTAAGGTGTTATAATTTGTTGAATTCCATAATGACGAACATTTCTATGGATTAAAACACTCTTTTTTCTACTTTGAGTTTATTTTTCTCGAAATGTCATCGGTTTTATACCTTCATATAATATCGTTCTCCCGATGATTAAAGTGAATATCCTAAATAACATATTGAGAAAAATAAACTCAAAATTGTTAAAAAAACAATATTTCAATTAAATATAACAAAAATTACATATAAATCACTTTATTCGTTATTAACAATAATCGATTTCGCTCCCGCCGGAGCTTCGTCAGGGTAACAGAATATTCTGTTACCCTGATAAAGCTCGGGCGGGAGCGAAACTGGTTGGTATTATTAACGAATAATATGGTTTATATATATAATATATTTTTTTACGAGTAATCATATTTAATTATGTCACACCACAAATTAAGTGAAAGTAAAGTATTTCAATTCATTAAAATTTTCTTCTATGTTCGCCATACTTTGTGTTGTAGATATTTTATTTGTCTTTTTCTTTTTTATATACTTTGTATATACAACTCAAACTTTAAAAAAAATTTAAATTAAATATCAGACATGTTTCAGACAGCCAGTCCTTTCTCAGTGATATTAAAAAATACATATTTAAAATATTATAAAATTATTTACAAATTATTATTTAGATTTATTATGTAGACGTTTAACGATCGAAGTGTGCGGGGGAGATGCCTTTTAGTGGCGATGAGGTTCGCAACCCATCACACCGCGTCTCTCGCGATGGCGAAAAGAGAAGGATGGAGTGCCGCATCGATTAAAGTGTAGCAGTCCATTATTTCTGCCTACCCTTTCGGGGAGACGGCGTGATGGTTAGTTAGTTAGTTAGTTAGTTAGTAATTCTACATTTAATCTCCCAAGCTTCCATTCTCAATCAAATGCAAATTAATCATTTATTAATTTCTATATACATTGTGTCTTTTCAAATGTATGTTAATTTCTAAATAACATTTTTTTATATTATCATCATGTATTATTATTATTTAATATTATTTATTACTTCTCACTGTTAAAAAAATAATCGTTAGTACTTATAACAAATAGCCCAGGTTAATTTTGAAATTTGAATTATTGTATCGAATTTTAAATACGTTTTTATATTAGTCTTTCTTTGTTTAGTTTTTATTATATTTTTACACCTGAAGATGGAGGTATCCTCCGAAACATGTCGTTTTTTTTAATATTATTTTAATAATTAGTGGATTAAACAAAGTTATTTTGCAAATAAAATATTAAATATTTAACATTGAATTATACATAATCATTCATTAAACATAAAATATTTCCAATTTGATTTGTTTTCAGGTCCAAGAAATGTGTCAACATTTTAATATCCAGTGCTTCCATATAAAGAGTGAACAAAAAAATTCATAAAGATATCAAAATAATATCTATGTTAATCTATTAAAAGATAGTCAAACTTCTTCCAAAGAATCCTCGTATTTATATTTAGAAGAATTTTTAGATCAAGTCTTTAATATAAGGTGAATCTCGTGTTGTGATGTCTTGTATATTTTGGTGTTAGATTTAAATCGCTAGACGCTATAGCATGTTATGTTTGAACGCTCGCACTGCGATTGCATTGATTCTGTTTGTTACTTTGTATATTATAGTTTGTATTATCTAATGTGTTCAAAAATTGTATGAAGAGTCAACGATTGACATGTTTGTGAAACATTAGATAAATTTGAATCAAGATTTCCTATAAAAAAAACTATATATCGCCTCTTTGCGAGAATAACGTGACATTTCGATAATCAAATCTGCCGTGTTCAACTTTATTTATGAGGGAAAGAGACAACACAACAGTGGTATATTGTGTTGTCACGGGTATCTTGTTTCATTTTCGTTATTTTCGCAAAGAGGCGATATATATCTTTTTTCTATGATCTTGTCTTGTTCAAACTATATATTTGTAGTTTTTCTAACTATTTTCAAAATTATTTCAGCCGTGTATCTAATTTATCTCTTTATATGATATAATATGTATTTATATCAACTTTTTCTGTTGTACTCCTTATGGCTGAGTCGTATTTATTGTTTCTTGAACAATGATATAAAACTCCATATTAAATAATTAATATGAATGGCATCTGTTTTATAGAAATTTTATTTTATTTTATGGGAATTACATATTTCGCCTTGCTAAGACATCAAATTTAGCGAATATCAAACGCATTGCTGTTTATAAACCCGAGTTAATGGAACAGAATATGATAATTAAGGTAATTGATGTGGCTTATAACATTTGTTAACAATAATTATGCAGTAAAACCCCAAAATATTATAATATTTTAAGTGGAACTAATTAAAAAATTGTATGATAACTTATGTATACAATGGTTACATAGTTAAAAAATACTATATAATGTATAAGCTGTCTCAAAAGAATGTTTATATTTAATGGATCAATTAAAAATAAAATAAGCCATTTATCGAAAAAATGTTTATTAATTGTTATTTAAAAGTTCACAATTTGGGAATTTATTTCTTAAAAATAATATCGTCCAAATATAAACTTGACTCCGTGATGGCTGCCATTTCGTGGCGAATATTTTCTTTCAAATACGCCAGGGAAGTCGGTTTATTATATCCAAACTTATGATTTGAGATAACCCTACAAGAAAAACTCCATAGGGGTTAAATCAGGAGGCCAATTTATGTCACCTCTCCTGAAAATTAATTTGCCAGGGAAAATTTCTAAAACTCGTCGTAGAGACGTATTGGACATGTGTGATGTTGCTGTCCCGCTGGAACAGCTATTCTTTACTTATAGCCAGAAAAGTTTTGCAATTCAGGCACCAAGAAGTCGTCCAACATCTCCACATAACACTGAATTTTAACATAAACTTTCTTTTGAGACACTAACTAACTAACTAAGTAACCATCGCCCCGTCTCTCTGAAGGGGTAGACAGAAAGAATGGACTGCCACACGTAAACCGATGCGGCATTCCATCCTTCTCTTTTCGCCTCCGCGGGAGACGGGGTGTGATGGGTTGTGAACCTCATCGCCACCAATAGGCATCTCTCAAGCGCACTTCGATCGTTGATCGTTCACCTTCACTTTTGAAACACATAAATCAGAAAGGTGCTTAAGGTAGATCAAAAGGTCATGTCATTCCCATAAAATACAATAAAACTTATAGAAAACAGATGTTTTCATTCATATTAATTACTGAGAGTCGTGTCCATCCAGTAGACCATGCATCATGGCTCACCATGCACTTCTGTCACCGGTCAGTCTCCAGGCTGCAACTATTGAGAGGTCAGTCAGCGTCCTGATTTAATCAAACCAGCAGCTCGATGACCGTCCTTATGGTCTTTTTCTCCCTGTGTTGCCCATTATTATAACCTTTTCAAGATTGACCTGATCCTTCCGGGCATGTGACCAAAATATTTCAACACTCTCTGAAAGCATACCCTCGAGAGTCTTGCCCTGATGCTCAATTAGTCATGTTTGTGTATATTCTACAAATATGAGATTGACGTACATAAATTTTTGTATGGAGTATTTTACCTTTGAATTTTAGTACTTTCAATCAAGGTATCTTATGTACTTAAATCATGTTTTTTCGTGCATTTATTAATTAATGCATAATCTTGCATCACAACTATTAATTGCAATAAATGTTTTTATTTATTTATTAAATAGAAATAATTAATATTTATTATTTGCATAGTTAAATCTGCCGCTCTAAAGATAAACGCATTAACTAGGGTTTGATGCTTTTCGAGAAAAACGCGTTAACTCTTTATTTTGCTTGTATCTCAGGAACTAGATAAGATACCAACATGAAAGTTGTACCAAAACAAAGAGAAAAGGGTTAAGAATACTAAAAAATACATATAATTTTTTTTTAAAGTACTTATCGCTAGCAGCCTCTTATACTTAGCCCATAATAACTAGCTAATTACCCTACTTGATGCATTTATGCTTATACCTCAATTCTTCAACAATACATATGATAAGTGCAACTAAATCACATAATGCATTTATGTTAAGGAAAATAGCTATTTGAATACAAATATTGAAAAATTAGTGTGATTCCTCAAGCATAGTGTATTTATGACTAAGAAGCTATTGAATGCTAGAAAACAAGTCTGTAATAACTACAGCTAGTGTGTTCTTGATAAGTAAAACTGCACTCGAAGCCTTATTTAATGCGTTTATGAAAACTGAAAAACCGAGAAAATGAAGAAATCATGTAATGTCACTTTGAGAAAGTTGTAGATCTCATTTTCCCGATACCAGATAATTTAATAACTCAATTTCGACAAAAACCTTAGTTGATGCGTTTATCATAAGCGCGGCAGAAATGTTCTGTTGTTATAAATTATAAATCATTAGTAATCTTCAATGTGTATGCATTATTATCTTTCTTCTTGTTTCTCTTCTATTGGAGGTTGGATAACATCATGTCTATTTTTTATTTTGATACAGCATTTCTTAACGGGGATATTATGCTACGACTGAACCATTCTCGAAGGTTTTCTAGCTAGGATTTTCTTTTTCCCCTGACGCATGATTTTCCTTCAATTTTATATTGAAAAATCAGTTGCAACACTTTATATTTATTGTTTCTCATAACGTGCCTGAAATATTCCAGTTTCCTGCACTTTGTGATCATAATTTCTTATTATTTCTTCATTCGCTGCAGTACTTCCTCGTTTGTGACTCCTATATATCATTATACTATCCTAATTATAAATAAACCCAAAGATTGTCAACGATTTTTAGAATTTGAATAACGTAATTGTGATACACCATTCAAGACTTTAAATGTACCCCTAGACTTCCAAAAATTATACATTTCTATTTGTGGCAATATTCAAGACTCTCTAAATTAACTGATCCAGTAGATAATTAACGTAATGCCTCTTTTGCCTAATAGATTGTTCTTAAAAATAATTACGTATGTGTATTTAATCAATAAGATATTTTTCCATTGAAAAGTACACAATTTGTTGTGAATATATCAAGCTAACAGCTCTATTCCTTTTTAATGATAATAAATAATACATATTCTATGTAAATAAATAAAATAAATAAACAACCTTAATAATAATAATAATATTCTAACTTTAAAGCGCTGTTTTTGTGATGTAATCACCTCAAGGACGCATTAAGACGTGTTCACGAAATTAATTTAGAAAGATAAAACTCTTTTAATCCGGAAAAATACATTATTGTAACCCTCTACTAATATTAAAACACAAAAAAGTCGGACGGGCTTGCCTCACTGGTTGACCCTAGGCATGCCACTGGTCTATATATCAGTGGCTCAGAAGTCAGCCAGCCGGGCCGCGCTTCTCGATGCTGGAGCTGCTCCTATTCAGTCCAGGTGACTGCAGCTCGAGCACTGCGTTATATGCAGCATATGATACATAGCTCGGCATGTACAGTGCATCCCTTCGCCACGAAGAATCCCCCATCTTGCCAAGTTGTTACTGGAACTATCAACACTTGTATGAAGTCAGTTCAAAGTCTTCCAGTTCCTCTATTGCAGCTCTTGTCCAGCTGGTAAAGCCTCCATGGGTTTCAATGAATGTGGAGGAAGCTAGAGAAATGTGTCAAGATAGAGTAAAAAAGGAACGTATAATGATTTGTTATTGAAATTTTTTTTTCACTATTTACAAAATATATTAAACAAAATAATCTTAATTAATTGTAAAAAATGAAATATCTATTATACATTTTATTTTAACTCGACTAATATTTTTTTATTGTGATCTTGCCCAGACAGTGAAATGGAATTGTAAAAATATTAACCCCCATTGTGCGACTAGCTTCATTTGCAGTAAAATGAATTGATTTCAAACTGGTTGACTACATTTACAGCTCAGACAGATAGTCCCAGTTCATCACAATATTGCATACAATTTAGTAGTAAGGAACTAATGTAAAAAGATTTATAAGATACGTTCATGTATGAGCTGCAAATATAGTCTGCCACAGTTAAAAACCAATTATTTTGGACTGCAAATGTAGCCAGCCCCACTATAGAGGTTAAAGTGAAGTGCAGTGTGAAATTGCTTGAAAAGTATCCTTAATTATATTGCAAAAATAATTAATTGTTAGAAATTAAACCACACCAATTATAAAATTGTGTATAATTTTCTACTTACTATTTTCAATGTTCACACACCAACAACTATATTAATTATACTGATATGGTGGTAGAAAAAAATTATGAAGAAAAACACTTTTGATATGTTCTCAAAACGATTGTATGTTTCTATCATCACTTTGATTTGTGACTTCAAATTTTAATAACTTGAAAAACATGTATTTTCTCACTTTTACACTATTCACAAACATATTTCAGATGGCACTCATCCTTCTTCAGTTTACAAATTTAACAATAAAATTATACAAAATCACTTATATAATGACGGTCTATAACTGTCATTATATAAGGTCCCGGGTTCGATTCCCGGCGATGACAGTGCGATTCTCACACTATCTTTGGTCTGGAGTAGAATTCACGTGACAATAATATGGCTATAGATTAGCTACCTATCACATGTCTTCTTCTTCTTTCCTCGTTTTCTCTTTACTGAGGGTCGTGATCTATGGAACTGCCAATGACTAAAACAAAACACCTCCATTCCTCTCTGTTCTCTGGGCTGCAGCCCGCACTGCCGAGTAGAGGTTTCCCTGATCATCTCCTTAATCTGGTCACACCACCGCGCAGGAGATCTGCCTCTACTTCTTTTGCCTTGAACACTTCCTGTGACAATACTTTTTTTCTAGGTTACCAAGCTCTCTTCTGGCAATGTGATCAAAGAAACTCAATACTCGCTGACTGCATATTACAGATAGTCTTCCTGTTATTTTGAGTTCATTAAGGACTGAGTCGTTTGTCCTTTTTGCTGTCCAGGTATCCTCAGCATGTGACGCCAACACCACATTTCAAAGGTGTCAATCCTGGCGTGGCCACAGAATATACTGACATGTCTCACATGTCATGAGAATCAATATAATAGCTTTACTCTGTATATCAATTTGGCTCGCGATGTCATGATGTAAAGAGATATTCTACAATATTTATTACTATGAATAAATATATTATAAACTTAATGAAACGGGGTAGAGTTCATTTTAGAGGTAGAAGTCATTGTCATTTAATTAGGATTATAGAGCGATGGAAACATATCATAAATTGGACGAGAAGTTAAATTTTTTATATTGTTTATAATTTATTTTTTTTATAAAATGTAATGCCGTTTTCTTTATGAAACATCTATCTGTTTCAATCTATTCTGTTTGACAAATTTTGTACACTGAAGAAGGATGAGTATGATCCAAAACATATTTGTGAAAATTATTTAAAAGTTATTCAAAAAAAATTTTGTACATATGTCATTAATGATAAAATGAAGACACATTTACCCATAAATAAACATGTTTTATTCAATCAAAACTTCACAAAGTATATAAAATTAAATTAGATTTCTTTGCGCATAGTAATTAATAATGTCAATTATATTTATTACATGTATGTATATAAAACTATTTTGAAAGGTGCATATATGTGATTTTTACAACATCTGGTCATGCCATATATTCTGTCACAAATGGGAATTGTATATTTTAATATCAAACTTGATATCAACAGTGTAAAGAAAAATTAATAAAGAATTTTTTAAATGAAATGTTTCAATATAGCTTCTCTTAATACAATCAATGTTTTCATTTTATTATTGTAAATAATTAATAGATTGTCATATTTAAATCAATTTCTCTGCCAACATGTTTACGCTTAACAATAATAATTTTATGCCTAATAATTCTGGTCTCCCTTCTTCTTCTCTTCCTCTCTTTTTGGAGGTTGGACAAGATCATGGCTATTTTTAGTTTGGATGCAGAACAGGAAAGTATGTCAGGACAGAACAGTGTGGCGGGCCATTCTTTCTACCTAACCCGGAGGGGAGACGACGTGATGGTTAGTTAGTTAGTCAAATAATTCAAGATACAGAATAATCTTAACACGACACCATAATTTTGGTGAAATGAATTTTGTGACATATAATTATGGCAAGACTAGATTTGATAAAATTACTTTTATAACTGAGAAGTTATCTCGTAATATAATTATATTATATATTCAAAACCCTGTTTATATAAATTTAGCATTTCGAAATATCCATGGTAGGATTAAGAAGTAGGACTGAATTTTTTGTAGTGCGAACCGAGCAGTGGAGGTGGGTAGGACGACCTGGGCGTGGTAGTGGGGAGCCTTCCAAAGAGACCGATATTTTTTTCAGTCACCTGCGGGCAAGCGGAGAGTAAGCACGTTGATTTCCGTGAACCTCTGTTAAGAAGTGTCGTTTTCGTCCTCCGCATGCGGCCAGATATCGCCGATTCTTGGAAGTTTCACCACGATAACGCGCCACGCCACACCGCGCTGCTGGTGAGGGAGTTTCTGACCAAGCACAGAATTGCCACGTTGCCTCACCCGCCGGACTTCTTCCTCTTTCCTCGACTCAAGTGGACCTCAAGGGAAACCGATACAGCTCCGTAGAAGACGTCCAAAGGCCCGTGACGGCATCTCTGAATGGGATTCCAGAAAGCGAGTTCCAGAAGGCGTACGCGCAGTGGGAATCGCATTATACGCGTTGTGTCAAAGCACAAGGGTGCAATTTCAAGGACTACTAAGGATTTGTAACGATTAGTTCAATAAAAAAAATAATAATAATTCAGTCGTACCACTTCTTGATCCTACCCTGTATCTGTCTGCAATGTTTACTCTAATGGAATGTGAATAGTTTGTAATACTTTGATAATTTTTTGCATTATTTGTTATATACATTTAACTACCTTATTTTTTTATACAAAATCTTTTTTTCAAATGTATTTACCTATATATGAATTGAATGATTGCAAAAATATATCAATGTATGACCATATCTACCTATCTATGTAAGGTAAGCATTTACACTAAGTTACACTATATTTGTATTGTAATTTTACATGAAGTGAATAAATACTCATAACTTAACATCTCTTTATGTCACATATCAGACCCCTCAGTCATCATTGGGAAGGAGTAACATACTTCAAAGTGTCACTCCAACAAGTCACGAGATCTTTAACGTCGGACCCTCATTATGGAAGCACATCGCAAAGTTTCTATCGAGTAATAATTTAAAACTTTCCGGTGATTAAAACGAATAAGCCAAAGTAATCAAATTTCAGTTTCAACCCCTAAGCGGTCATTGCATTCTAAAAATGTGTTATTGTGTGTATGGTCGGATTCGAAAGGAATCATTTACATTGCCACAAGGTCAGACAGTGTCGGCAGAGTTATACTGTCAACAGTTGGATAGATTAAATGAAGCACCGCACCAAAAGAGGCCAGCTGTGGTGAATAGACGCAACATTTTTACAGACGAAAACATTGTAGCAACCAGAGGGTTAATAATTAATCAATTTATTTAAATAAATTATTTTGTACTATCCAAATTAAACTCCAAGGGTTACAATTTGACAGTAGAACTGATACTAAAATTTCAATTAATGGTGTTTGAATTTTTATAAAATCGCTAATGTCAGCTGAAATTTTAGCTATTATTATAAAGAAGATCTCAGATGAAGGTCCTAAGATCCGTTTACTGGAAAAACTCTTCAAGATCGTGTCCACAATGCAGAAATAAGAAAAACTTGTGAAATAGAGGACATTGTTCAGTGAAGTAGATACAGAAGATACTGGAGGGATTATGTAACCAGATTAGATATACAAACGCTAACAAAATCCTCTAGACACTGTCTACCTGAAAGACCACTTAAGAAATGAGGGGGCAGTTGGAGCTCATCATTTCAGGAGACATAAAAACCTTCTGTACCCTACACCAGTGCTTCGCAACCGGTGTGCCGTGAGCCAGACGCAGGTGTGCCGCGGCCAAATACATAATGAAAAAAATATTTAAGTTATAGTCGGAAATCATGAATTGCGAAAGATTTGACTTTTTCGTAAATCTTCATGAAAAATCGATCACCGCTGATTTCTACTGGCCGGAAGTTGCCGGCGACCTCCAATTTTTTTTAGTAGGATTTGTTTAAATTGAACGTTGGATCTTTCGGGTCCGATTTCTACTAGCCGGAAGTCGCTGACGAGCTAAAAAAAAGGTCACCAGTGTCTCCTGAGCTGATTGACGCCCACGTCCAGACCAAATTTGAACTTTTGGTGTGCCGCAGAATTCTAGGAAGATCTTATGTGTGCCGTAGGTGAGTAAAGATTGCGGAGCACTGCCCTACACCATGCCACAATACTTGTTTGTGTATATAATAATTTTAATTTCCAAAATGATAAATCTATACATAAAAAATGGCATAGATTGTCTAGTTTTGACAACAAATGTTTGTAACAAACTGTAATAAATACATTAATATTATATGTATACGATACAGTACATGTATATCTTTGGATCACAAATAAATCGTTGATATGAATTGTTCATTGGAAGAATATCCGAGCACTGCTGAAGCTGAAATACAGCAGTTGAAATTCCTGCTCAAGGACATTGAGCTTTTTCTGAGTCAGTGCCAGGGCCTGGTGGAGCTGGGCTGATCCCTTGCTGAGCTGTGCCTCCACGCTGCTCCTCTCCTGGGCAATGTGCTTCTTCACAGACTCAAACCAATGCAAAGACTCCATCCCTTGATCCTGAAAAAAAATTGCATTAACATTGCGTCACCTGAGAGTAAGAAGGTTCCAACTGTCAAAAGTAAAAAGCTGAGTAAAATGAAGTCAAAGTTTTGTTGATTTCGGGTGTGTATCTTGGAATAAAAGGGTTCCATCTGAAGCAGATGAAACTCTTTTACCGGGAAGCGTGTAAATTTTCTCTGGCGACAGTTGGAATAATAAAGTTCTAAGTGTAAATGAATCCTTCTTCAGTGAATCGTGTGTTTTGTATGATCAGATGGAACTTGATTCTTTTTGTAACATCAAAATGACAAAACTATTACATGTTTTTTTTTTATTGTACGTATAGATAAGGTTAGTAAGAACCCTTTTCACGAAAAAACGCCGAATCTGAAATTTTGTTAGTTGGAACCCTCTTACTCTCAGGTAATTATTGGAAACAAATAAAAATAAAATACGTGTATTTTTTTTACTATTTTCTTGAATCGCTCTTTATATCATTACAGCGCGAGCCAAATCAATATAAAGTGTACAGCTATCATTTTGATTTTCATGACACGTGATAGGTAGCTTATCTGTAAATTCTACACCAGACCAAAGACAGTGTGACAATCACACTGCCATTATTTCTCAAGAGATATCGAAGATTAAGCTATGACTGTTTATGCATCCATCCAGTTTGTTGAAAGCAGATACAGGTCTTCAGCGTAATCCAGATCTTCCAACTGGGTATCACTTATCCACGGGATGCCATGAGGGCTATCGAAAGAATGACGCAACACATATTCCAGTATATAATGAAGAGTAAGGGAGATAATACACATCCCTGTCGCACTCCCGCCCTCAATTTGATGGCCTCAGAAACTGGCTTGATACAAGAACAATTTTTATACTTCTTCATTCAATAGATAATAACATTTGTTTGTGAAATGTATACTTATCTCTGTATACGAATCCTGGATTTTCACCTGTGGGTGGTTAATTTAAATTTTTAATTGTATCTCAATAGAGACGAAGAAACAAACTGGAAACTGAATATGGATTCCATATTCAGTTTCCAGTTTGTTTCTTCGTCTCTATTGAGATACAATTAAAAATTTAAATTAACCACCCACAGGTGAAAATCCAGGATTCGTATACAGAGATAAGTATACATTTCACAAATATTTGTAAATATTCTGGTCAATTCTTTGGCGTATAAAATAGGAGTGATACTCCAGGCGACTTCTAAAACAGTGCGCTAGGAGGCGGTAGCCTCTTCGCATTGTGTTAATAAAGTAGTTTGCTAAATGCTAAACAATCATTCTTCATAGATGGCGTTAGTGGGTGGATTGTATAGATTAATCTTAAAAAATTAATTAGTACAATCAAATCTACATAGATGGCTAACTGGAACTGACACGTGAAGATAAGTATGGATTTGGAGTATATATACAACTTCCAAAAATATATCATGCATGATCATAATAACAATGGTGGAATGGGGAATGTTGTAATTACATAAAGCGTGCGCTTAACCCAACCAATGACAGGTCATAAGTCCTGTAAACACCTTGATCATCCATATTCAGTTTCCAGTTTGTTTCTTCGTCTCTATTGAGATACAATTAAAAATTTAAAATAACATTTGTTTTGTCATGCAAAAAAATATGTTTCCTTTATTTTAACATTAAATTTAATAAGCTCAACAAGTTATAATAAGCTGCTCTTCAATCCTGTGCATTTTGTTCCTGGTAAATCTTTTCTTTGCCCAGCTTAGCTAAATCAACAAGAATATTATCTAATAAAAACTATTTAGGCCTCATAATTCTGTGGGTCTTGACACATGCAGTTTCTTTATTACTCTAGTTTCTCTGGCTCTGCATACGTAGCCAATTATAACAGGCGACTAGCTCTCACGGTACTCGTTATAAGAAAAGTCCAAAAGATTATACACTCACTGAATTGTCTAAACAAATCATAGATTAAAAACAACAACAAAAAACCATCACGCCGTTTCTCCACAGGGGCAAGCAGAGAGAATGGACCGCCACAGTACTCTATCTAGACATACCTCTCTAGCTTCCTCCAAATTCATACAGCGAGTCTTACACCCACGTCCAGCTTCTGACATGACCAACCTTTAAAATTTGATTAATCTGGTCATGCCATGTTTTCCTCAGTCTACCTCGACTCCGTACTCCATTTACATCGTTAACGTATACTTTTTTAACCATTCTTTCTTCACCCATGCGCTCCATATGTCCGAACCAACGCAGCGATCCTTTCATAATTTTGATCATAATACCTTATTTGGCTCTACATTCCTTTCTAATATCAGCATTTGAGATTCTGTCGTACATCATTCTACCACACATACGTCTTAGGGACCTCATCTCTACCTCATTTATTCTGCTCTCATCTTTCTTCAGCCAGTTCTATGCTTCGCTTCCATACATAAGGGTTGGGACCAGAACTCCATTGCGAACGGCCATTTTCGCTTTCATTGATAAATTCTTGTTTCCAATAACTATTTTTAAAGCTCCATTCACTTTGTTACCCGCACATCATAGATTAAAAAATACTAATACAGAGAAAAAGACATCAACATATTTGTGATTCTTCTGAAAAAGGTAGTTTCTTATTATGTAAGTATGCTCTGTAAAATTTCATCTTGTTACAGTAATTTTTGATAAACTGTTTTATGTCTAAATGAGCCACCTAAATATTTTTTGTTTATTGTATCTCATTTGTGTAAAATAAAAATGAATAATAGCGAACAATTTAATGATGTAATATTTACCTGATCGAGTAATCTCAGTATGTAAGCTAATCCCATTGCAAAACCATCATCAGTAAAGGCAGCTCCGGTCGTGTTCTTCTTGCTCATTTTGTCTTTACAAAGCAGGATATTTTCAACGAAATTCAATGTCAATGGCGGGATTATCATGAAGAACGTTTTCAGATGCACATTATCCGGATTCCTGAACACGGGAGCAAACACATCAACCAGCAACTTAAAGTACTCAGTCCCGTGTGAGAAATTCATAGTCAAATTATTAATAGTCCCTTCGAGATTCTTTAAGGCTTCCTTGGTAGTAATATCTACACTCTGGTCATTCACAAAATGCTCTTCGAAAGACAGATCTCCTTCCAGCGAAGGCAAGAACGCGCTGGCATTGGCGCAGCAGTGCAGCCCCCCTGATCTCACCATGCGCACATAACCCATGGCGTTCCCTATGTGACTTATCAAAATTCTAAACAAATCCAAGTGACTTAAACCATCTTCGTTTAAGCCTAAATTCCGAATACCTTTATTAAATTTATCAGCTCGTTTATAGCTATACATTTGTTCTGTTTCACTCCCTGATTCCCTGAAATGTCTCAAATCTTTTATAAGTCTCGATTTGATTTGTTCATCGTACATGAATTGAGAAAATGCATGAAACTTTTTCCTTAAAAATTGGTAAGTGAAATTGACAGTTGTGTTCATAATGCCGGCTCCGTGGGTGCGGAGAGAATTAGCAATATGCGTAATGTTTATTGCATTTAAACTCTTTTTATTACCACTTTGTTCGATGAATATTTGATTATTGAGATTGTACAAGTATTTTTCAACAAAAACGTGAATATTTCGCATTATATCCAATGCATCTAATCCCTGTTCCAATGTCTGGGTTGGCAAATTATCTTCAACAGTTACCAAATCAAATTTAAAGTTGGCCAACTGCCGCATTTCGCCATACGTCTTCCAATCATGGAGCACTACAGTGGTGAGATTATAAAACATGCATGAGAGATAGTTCTCAATGCCGCTACGCACGGAAAAGTAGTTATTGTCAAACTTAAATAATGCCAGCCTCAGAAGAGGGTTGTAATCGTGAACTGGAACCGTAAATGGATTCATTGAATCGAGTTGCAAATGAGTATGCGTATGCAAACGTAAATTAGTCTCCACTAGCTGTCCCAGGGGTTTCAGAATATTATCACTTAAATATTCTTCTATATCTTTGTAAAAATTATTTGGAGTATCCTTGGTTGATATAGACTTCTTATATGTATTAAACGCTCTTGAGCAATCGGCGAGAGCTCCAAAAAAAACACTTACTCTCTGCATATCTTTCTTCGACATCAAAACATTTTGAAAATAAATCGGGACTATAGATTTATTCCAATATAAAAACATGCAATTGCAAAGGTTTTCCATTTTCGATTGAATATTCATCACAGATTCCACGTTCTCCATAAGAGTAACAATCTTAGAGTATCCTTCATCTGCAAACACTTGGACTGGTATCAACGACAAGGCAACGTTGGCTACAATTCTTCTCTGCAAAGTTATCGGCCCTCGGAGGACTCTCTCGGCTATAACGATAACCGTCAACTCATCTAAACGCTGCTTGGCATAATTCTTATCGGCCATTAAATTCTTTTTAGCTATGATAAGCTTAGAAATAATTTGATACATTAAATGCTGTACAATCAAATTTATCGAAGCGGAAATTGCCGCGAAATTATTTTGAAAAACAGTTTGCAAACCTTTTAAGATTTCAATTAATTTGCATATCACCATTAGCGAGCTCTTGGTCATGGGTAGACCTTGCGACATGTGAAGGCTTGTGAAACAAGTGACTAGAAAATTGATCTGTGAAGCAAATCTTATCCCTTGATTCAGGAGTTGCATTCTATGCTCCATCTGGACGGAACTCAAATGGTGTTCGCCTGTCGAAAATGTTTGAGACATCTCCAAAGACCATTTGCAGCTCTGTAGCTGGGCATTGTAGGCGTCTCGTTGCAAGTTTTGCTTCTTGGTAGAGATGTAAAGTTGTCTGGCTTTGGCCATTGTTTGGGATAACTTGTTTCCATTGGAAAGGAGCGCATTTGCATATTGAAGCAAAAATTGCTCCGGATACCAAATAATCAGAGCAAAGAGAGGGACGCTGTGAGCCTGGAATAAAATCAATCAATTAACATTAAGGAATCTAAAAAGTATTTTAAAACAATATAAAAACCTCCCAAATCTTACGTATCGTGGATTCAATACTCAATTTAAGTAATAATCAACAATTTTAATTAAAATTTCTTGGTAGAAGTTCATTTTAAATAATAAAAGAAAAAAAAAGCACGGAAAGCACTGCTAGTGTCAGAGTAAATGGAGATCTTACAGCCTGGTTTGATATCAATAAAGGTGTCAAACAGGGTTGCGTAATGTCCCCGTGGTTATTTAATCTGTATATGGACAATTGTATGAAAGAGCTGAAAGGGTTGGATGTAGGTGCCAAAATGAGCGGAGTGTCAGTAAGCTGTCTCTTGTATGCGGATGACGCTGTCCTACTTGCAGACAACGAGCATGAACTACAAGTCCTGGTGAATTGTATGTATGAGGTATGCATGCAAAATGATCTGATGATGAATGTTAATAAGTCCAAGGTTGAAAAGGAAGAAACCATGACAGTCTGCAACATTAGCGTGAATGGTGAAAATTTGGAGCAAGTAGTTGAGTTTGTGTATTTAGGTAGTATGTTTACAAGAGATGGGAGAGTGGAGAGGGATATTGAAAGAAGGGTTGGGGCAGGCAGCAAAGTGAATGGTGCACTTAAAGTTGTCATCGCAAACAAAAACCTATCCAAAAAAGCTAGAATGGCAGTGCACAATGGTGTTCTTCTACCGACCCTTATGTATGGAAGCGAAGCATGGAACTGGCAAAGGAAGGATGAAAGTAGAATAAATGCAGTAGAAATGAGATCTCTTAGACGAATGTGTGGATACTCTGTGTATGATAGAGAGTCGAATGAAAATATAAGAAGTGAATGCGGTGCGAATGATGGTGTCATGAACAAAATAATGAAAGGATCATTAAGATGGTTTGGACATATGGAAAGAATGAATGAAGAAAGAATGGTAAAAAAATTATATATTAATGATGTAAATGGAACCAGAAATAGAGGAAGACCGAGGAAAATGTGGCACGATCAAAAAAATCAAATATTGAATGTCGGCCATGTGAGGAGTCAGATAAATCGACGCACATGCATGACACGATGTATGAATGTTGAGGAAGCGAGAGAAATATGTCAGGAAAGAAAGGTGTGGCAGTCCATTCTTTCTGCCTACCCCTTCGGGGAGACGGCGTGATGGTTAGTTAGTTAGTTAGTAAAAAAAAATATATATAAATTACTTCACTTCCACACATAAGGGTTGGGACCAGAACTCCATTGTGAACGGCCATTGCTAAATAATTGTATTTAAAATAAGAAAGTTACCTTCACATTAACATCAACGAGGGTTTTAAAGATTCTTTTATCTGTATTGCCAAAAACATGAAAATGAAACACAAACAGAGCGTTCACTTTAACCCACTGCACAGCAGAAGTTGATTCAAAAAAGTCATTTGAGGATTTCTCGAGGTCGCTAAGGCAAGTTTTTAAATAGGCAGAAAATTCTTCAGTCACTTGTATGCCATTCTTGGAAACCAATTTAGTTTTTATCGAAGACAAAGAATCCAGACAATTCTGGAATATTTTATCCGATAAAACTTTGTCTTCAATATTGTTGAGAACGGCTTCAATAGAGTTGAGGCTTTCAACGGTCTGGTTGTATTTGTTGGGAGCGTGGTGGAGAAATTTCTTGCATTTTCTATACGCCGTCCAGTGGCTTTGAAGAGGCGAGCTGCACACAAGGTGGTCCAACGTCACCAATATTAGAAGCAAGTCACCCAAATATGAAATAATAAAATTCAATTTGACTCCTTCTGTAATAAACAAATGAAAAGATAATATTATTAATTTGCTACAAATTAAAATGCACTGCAAATTAGATTCTTTTGAATTCAGAATACTTGATTTAGTAAAAAAGTTATGAACCAAGAAAATTTTGATACCAAATAAATGTATTAAAAAGTTTATTGTTTCAAATTCATGATTAATAAAATAATATTAATTTTGAATAAACTGTGCTGATAAACAATAATTAAATCTTAAATAAAACATGACAAAATATAAAATTCTATAAGGATATACATATCTAAGGAAATCAAATTCCTGAATATTCATAAAACATCTGTTTTTCTGAATTTACATTATAATTTATGTGAATGACGTGATTCACCTTGCTAAGGCGTTATCAAATGTGCCCAAGCAAGACGAAACATGTCATTCTCATAAAATGTAATTCTTCTTCTTCTTTCGGTGCCGTGTCAGGTCCCCCCAACGTTGGGAATCACTACAGCAAAGGCATCTGTGTCCTACGCCACTTGGAACAGTTTTTGAACTCTTGTAATTCCTGTCCACTTTTTAATGTTCCGCAGCCAGTACAGCTGCCTTATACCAACTTCCCGATGTCCCTCCATTTTACCCATTAATATCAGTCGAAGGAGGTCGTATTTTTCTCCCCTTAGCACATGAACCAAATATGAGACCTTTCTAATTTTCACACTTGACAACAGCTCTCTATTGGCTCTGGCTCTCTGTAGTACGTCTGCATTACTGACCCTATCAGTCCAATGTAATAATGAATGTTAAATATTTTACTATATGAGTATATGGAGTTTCTCATCATAGCTCAAGAAACAGAAAATCACTAACATTAAACAATTAGACTGTTACGTTAACATGATGTTTTTCATTAAAGCTTTTTATGATAACGTTCACCTCATTGTTTTCATGTGTATGAACTATATTTTTAATAATAAAATTAAACACTTTTCATTTAGTATAAACCACTTTATATAGAGTTAAGAGCGCCAACCAGTTTCACTCTGTAGCAAACTTCATCAGGACTATACACAAATAGTTTGTGTATAGCCCTGAGGAAGCTCGCTACAGAGTGAAACTGGTTGGTGCTACTAACTCAATAAAGTGGTTTATACTAAGTGAAAAAGTGTCCCAGTCTCTCCACACAGGTCAGACTGAATAGACTGAGATGGACCTGTCACGTGCAGAGGATGCCGTCATCGCAAACCCCAAAAAGATTGCTGGAGTGGCACCCAGGTGGTAGAAGACCAATTGGACGACCCAGGCTGCGATGGGAGGATGAAGTTGGGAGAGATGGGACGAAATTGTTACGAGTGTCAAATTGGAGTGTCGAAGCGGAGGACAGGAGGAGTTGGAGGCGAAGAATACTGGAGGCTAAAGCTCCATATGGGATAAGTCAGCACAGACTGTTTTATCTCCCAGCATGCAGAACCAACCTGCCTCTGATGATGCCGGTGGGGAGAGCAAAAACTGCTGAACATGATCGCTTCGGAGATCGACGTCTTTCATATTCGTGAAAGTACGTTCAGAAGACAAATACTCTTGACTTTGGAGAGTATCTTGTATTCCTAATCTCGAACCATTTCTCATGCGTTCCTGGTATTATATATTTTTTATGTTTTACCTGTTCTCAATAGATGCCTTAACCTATAATTGTTGTTTGTAATATCTTTTGAGAAAATAAACTGATTTGATTTGATTTGAAGAAGAAGAAAAAGTGTTTAATTTCATTTTTAAATATGTCAAACCACCAAGTAATGGCTTTATATCAAAGTTTAATATTTTTAATACGATAAAAAGTAAAAATGATATGACAAATGAAAAAATATAAAAGACCACATAAAAAAAATTATAACATTTCTTACTTAAACTGACAAGGCCACAAGTGAAGAGCTCACATATTTGGGTGCAAAGATTGGTAACTACATCTTGACACCGTTTCACAAATGCTGTCAACAAAACAAAACTTTCTATGAAGCCCCCGACGTATTCCTCTGGACTTGTGTTGGCATCTCGGTAGTTATCGCCATAAAACGCTAGGAAATAAAAATGTCTGAAACAAAATAAGTTACATTAATAAAATAAACAATTAGGTTCCCTGGTATAATAATAGAAATATCCCTCCAAGAAATAAACAGAAAAATTAATTCCATAAATTCTACAAAAGTACCTGTCTTTAGCTTCCTTCTGCAAGGCATAAATTTCTTTACATAATGAAGAAAACACAATTAAAATTTTATTCAAAATCTTATTGTCAGACTCGATGACATCTAATAAATGAATGTCTTCGTGAGGTGTTATATCAATTGTAATCGGATAAAAATGTTTGTGGATTGGAATCACTGGGTACGTGCTATTAAACTGTTTCTGCAACTCGAGAAATGTTTTGTCCTGATGTTTCAGAAAACTCCCGTAATTTCGTAAGACTGCGGCACCGGCTTCTACGTGATTATCGTAATCGGCTTTTTTATCTAATGAGAATTCTCTTTTAGAAATCATTTTGTAATTATTCAACGCGACATATTATAAAACTATCAAAATATTATATGGGCAAAATAAATTCACTGTCATTTGTCAACACCACAATCTTCCGACGGTTGTCACTTTGACACATTAGTGTTGGATATTTGGTTTATATGAGCAAATCGATTCGAATCATTTTGACATTACACGTGTTCATTTTGTGCACCTCGAATATAACAGCAAACTTAGACATTGGAATCCAACTATTATAAATATTTTTATATCATTATGTAGTAAAACTATAACAAAATATAGTTTACATTCTAACTTTTGTTAATTTTATAAGCGATTACGCCTCATGTCTTTTAAAAATATATCAAACCCATTGGTAATTCTTGATAATATGAAGAAAACAAGAAATCGTTTCAGATATTTCATATCAAATTGAATACTAACACGTATGAAACGAAAACTGAGATAGTTTTAACACGAGTAGATAACAAATAACATATAAATTATTTTAATGGAGATCCATGTAGCGGAAAACCGGGAAATGGGAGAATAATTCAAATTTTAAAACTCGTCAGCTTTTCATAAACTGGTGATCGACCAGTAAGAACTTAAATTTCCACGGTTAACATATATAGGAATATTTTTCGGGGTGAAACCGTGTTCCAGTTCCGGTGGAATGGGGAATGTTGTAATTACATAAAGCGTGCGCTTAACCCAACCAATGACAGGTCATAAGTCCTGTAAACACCTTGATCATCCATGTTCAGTTTCCAGTTTGTTTCTTCGTCTCTATTGAGATACAATAAAAATTTAACACCCTGATGATGGAGGCCGCAAGGGCCTCCGAAACGTTGGTGGAGGGAACACGGTTTCACCCCGAAAAATATTCCTATATATGTTAACCGTGGAAATTTAAGTTCTTACTTGACGAGCCTCTATGGGGAGGATATCTTCAATTCTTTGGCGTATAAAATAGGAGTGTTTACTCCAGGCGACTTCTATACAGTGCGCTAGGAGGCGGTAGCCTCTTCGCATTGTGTTAATAAAGTAGTTGGCTAAATGCTAAACAATCATTCTTCACAGATGCCGCTGGTAGGTGGATTGTATAAGATTAATCTGAACAATTAATTAGTACAATCAAATCTACATAGATGGCTAGCTGGAACTGACACGTGAAAATAAGTGTGAATTTGGAGTATATATACAACTTCCAAAAATGTATCTTGCATGATCATAATAACAATGGTGGAATGGGGAATGTTGTAATTACATAAAGCGTGCGCTTAACCCAACCAATGACAGGTCATAAGTCCTGTAAACACCTTGATCATCCATGTTCAGTTTCCAGTTTGTTTCTTCGTCTCTATTGAGATACAATAAAAATTTAACACCCTGATGATGGAGGCCGCAAGGGCCTCCGAAACGTTGGTGGAGGGAACACGGTTTCACCCCCGAAAATATTCCATATATGTTAATCGTGAAATTTTAAGTTCTTACTTGACGAGCCTCTATGGGGAGGATATCTTCAATTCTTTGGCGTATAAAATAGGAGTGTTTACTCCCATGACTTCTATACAGTGCGCTAGGAGGCGGTAGCCTCTTCGCATTGTGTTAATAAAGTAGTTGGCTAAATGCTAAACAATCATTCTTCACAGATGCCGCTGGTAGGTGGATTGTATAAGATTAATCTTAACAATTAATTAGTACAATCAAATCTACATAGATGGCTAGCTGGAACTGACACGTGAAAATAAGTGTGAATTTGGAGTATATATACAACTTCCAAAATGTATCTTGCATGATCATAATAACAATGGTGGAATGGGGAATGTTGTAATTACATAAAGCGTGCGCTTAACCCAACCAATGACAGGTCATAAGTCCTGTAAACACCTTGATCATCCATGTTCAGTTTCAGTTTGTTTCTTCGTCTCTATTGAGATACAATAAAAATTTAACACCCTGATGATGGAGGCCGCAAGGGCCTCCGAAACGTTGGTGAGGGAACACGGTTTCACCCCGAAAAATATTCCTATATATGTTAACCGTGGAAATTTAAGTTCTTACTTGACGAGCCTCTATGGGGAGGATATCTTCAATTCTTTGGCGTATAAAAATAGGAGTGTTTACTCCAGGCGACTTCTAAACAGTGCGCTAGGAGGCGGTAGCCTCTTCGCATTGTGTTAATAAAGTAGTTTGCTAAATGCTAAACAATCATTCTTCACAGATGCTGCTGGTAGGTGGATTGTATAAGATTAATCTTAACAATTAATTAGTACAATCAAATCTACATAGATGGCTAGCTGGAACTGACACGTGAAAATAAGTGTGAATTTGGAGTATATATACAACTTCCAAAAATGTATCTTGCATGATCATAATAACAATGGTGGAATGGGGAATGTTGTAATTGCATAAAGCGTGCGCTTAGCCCAACCAATGACAGGTCATGGGTCCTGTAAACACCTTGATCATCCATGTTCAGTTTCCAGTTTGTTTCTTCGTCTCTATTGAGATACAATAAAAAAAAAAATTTAACACCCTGATGATGGAGGCCGCAAGGGCCTCCGAAACGTTGGTGGAGGGAACACGGTTTCACCCCGAAAAATATTCCTATATATGTTAAACGTGGAAATTTAAGTTCTTACTTGACGAGCCTCTATGGGGAGGATATCTTCAATTCTTTGGCGTATAAAATAGGAGTGTTTACTCCAGGCGACTTCTATACAGTGCGCTAGGAGGCGGTAGCCTCTTTGCATTGTGTTAATAAAGTAGTTGGCTAAATGCTAAACAATCATTCTTCACAGATGCCGCTGGTAGGTGGATTGTATAAGATTAATCTTAACAATTAATTAGTACAATCAAATCTACATAGATGGCTAGCTGGAACTGACACGTGAAAATAAGTGTGAATTTGGAGTATATATACAACTTCCAAAATGTATCTTGCATGATCATAATAACAATGGTGGAATGGGGAATGTTGTAATTACATAAAGCGTGCGCTTAACCCAACCAATGACAGGTCATAAGTCCTGTAAACACCTTGATCATCCATATTCAGTTTCCAGTTTGCTTCGTTCATTGAGACACAATAAAAAAAAAATTTAACACTTTGATGATGGAGGCCGCAAGGGCCTCCGAAACGTTGGTGGAGGGAACACGGTTTCACCCCGAAAAATATTCCTATATATGTTAACCGTGGAAATTTAAGTTCTTACTTGACGAGCCTCTATGGGGAGGATATCTTCAATTCTTTGGCGTATAAAATAGAGTGTTTACTCCAGGCGACTATACAGTGCGCCAGAGGCGGTAGCCTCGCATTGTGTTAATAAAGTAGTTGGCTAAATGCTAAACAATCATTCTTCACAGATGCCGCTGGTAGGTGGATTGTATAAGATTAATCTTAACAATTAATTAGTACAATCAAATCTACATAGATGCTGGAACTGACACGTGAAATAAGTTGAATTTGGAGTATATATACAACTTCCAAAATGTATCTTGCATGATCATAATAACAATGGTGGAATGGGGAATGTTGTAATTACATAAAGCGTGCGCTTAACCCAACCAATGACAGGTCATAAGTCCTGTAAACACCTTGATCATCCATGTTCAGTTTCCAGTTTGTTTCTTCGTCTCTATTGAGATACAATAAAAAAAAAATTTAACACCCTGATGATGGAGGCCGCAAGGGCCTCCGAAACGTTGGTGGAGGGAACACGGTTTCACCCCGAAAAATATTCCTATATATGTTAACCGTGGAAATTTAAGTTCTTACTTGACGAGCCTCTATGGGGAGGATATCTTCAATTCTTTGGCGTATAAAATAGGAGTGTTTACTCCAGGCGACTTCTATACAGTGCGCTAGGAGGCGGTAGCCTTTCGCATTGTGTTAATAAAGTAGTTGGCTAAATGCTAAACAATCATTCTTCACAGATGCCGCTGGTAGGTGGATTGTATAAGATTAATCTTAACAATTAATTAGTACAATCAAATCTACATAGATGGCTAGCTGGAACTGACACGTGAAAATAAGTGTGAATTTGGAGTATATATACAACTTCCAAAATGTATCTTGCATGATCATAATAACAATGGTGGAATGGGGAATGTTGTAATTACATAAAGCGTGCGCTTAACCCAACCAATGACAGGTCATAAGTCCTGTAAACACCTTGATCATCCATGTTCAGTTTCCAGTTTGTTTCTTCGTCTCTATTGAGATACAATTAAAAAATTTAACACCCTGATGATGGAGGCGCAAGGGCCTCCGAAACGTTGGTGGAGGGAACACGGTTTCACCCCGAAAAATATTCCATATATGTTAACCGTGGAAATTTAAGTTCTTACTTGACGAGCTCTATGGGGAGGATATCTTCAATTCTTTGGCGTATAAAATAGGAGTGTTTACTCCAGGCGACTTCTATACAGTGCGCAAGGAGGCGGTAGCCTCTTCGCATTGTGTTAATAAAGTAGTTGGCTAAATGCTAAACAATCATTCTTCACAGATGCCGCTGGTAGGTGGATTGTATAAGATTAATTTTAACAATTAATTAGTACAATCAAATCTACATAGATGGCTAGCTGGAACTGACACGTGAAAATAAGTGTGAATTTGGAGTATATATACAACTTCCAAAAATGTATCTTGCATGATCATAATAACAATGGTGGAATGGGGAATGTTGTAATTACATAAAAGCGTGCGCTTAACCCAACCAATGACAGGTCATAAGTCCTGTAAACACCTTGATCATCCATATTCAGTTTCCAGTTTGTTTCTTCGTCTCTATTGAGATACAATAAAAAAAAAAATTTAACACCCTGATGATGGAGGCCGCAAGGGCCTCCGAAACGTTGGTGGAGGGAACACGGTTTCACCCCGAAAAATATTCCTATATATGTTAACCGTGGAAATTTAAGTTCTTACTTGACGAGCCTCTATGGGGAGGATATCTTCAATTCTTTGGCGTATAAAATAGGAGTGTTTACTCCAGGCGACTTCTATACAATGCGCTAGGAGGCGGTAGCCTCTTCGCATTGTGTTAATAAAGTAGTTGGCTAAATGCTAAACAATCATTCTTCACAGATGCAGCTGGTAGGTGGATTGTATAAGATTAATCTTAACAATTAATTAGTACAATCAAATCTACATAGATGGCTAGCTGGAACTGACACGTGAAAATAAGTGTGAATTTGGAGTATATATACAACTTCCAAAAATGTATCTTGCATGATCATAATAACAATGGTGGAATGGGGAATGTTGTAATTACATAAAGCGTGCGCTTAACCCAACCAATGACAGGTCATAAGTCCTGTAAACACCTTGATCATCCATGTTCAGTTTCCAGTTTGTTTCTTCGTCTCTATTGAGATACAATAAAAAAAAAAAAAAATTAACACCCTGATGATGGAGGCCGCAAGGGCCTCCGAAACGTTGGTGGAGGGAACACGGTTTCACCCCGAAAAATATTCCTATATATGTTAACCGTGGAAATTTAAGTTCTTACTTGACGAGCCTCTATGGGGAGGATATCTTCAATTCTTTGGCGTATAAAATAGGAGTGTTTACTCCAGGCGACTTCTATACAGTGCGCTAGGAGGCGGTAGCCTCTTCGCATTGTGTTAATAAAGTAGTTGGCTAAATGCTAAACAATCATTCTTCACAGATGCCGCTGGTAGGTGGATTGTATAAGATTAATCTTAACAATTAATTAGTACAATCAAATCTACATAGATGGCTAGCTGGAACTGACACGTGAAAATAAGTGTGAATTTGGAGTATATATACAACTTCCAAAAAATGTATCTTGCATGATCATAATAACAATGGTGGAATGGGGAATGTTGTAATTACATAAAGCGTGCGCTTAACCCAACCAATGACAGGTCATAAGTCCTGTAAACACCTTGATCATCCATGTTCAGTTTCCAGTTTGTTTCTTCGTCTCTATTGAGATACAATAAAAAAAAAAAAAATTTAACACCCTGATGATGGAGGCCGCAAGGGCCTCCGAAACGTTGGTGGAGGGAACACGGTTTCACCCCGAAAAATATTCCTATGAGTACACAGTATTTCAACAATTTTAAGAAGTGTAATTCGGATGAATAAATTGTTAAATTAAATTTTTTTTTATGTATCACGTTTGCATTTTAATTTTTCGCGACAGCTGTTTCGACAACCTATGATGACATAATCAGGTGTTACAAAAAAATTGACACCTGATGATGTCAACATGGGTTGACGAAACAGCTGTCGCGAAAAATAAAAATACAACTGTGATACTTAAAACTTAGTTTTTTTTAAATTTAACAGTTTATAATGTTAAAGTATTAAAGTGTTTCGGCCAAAACAATGGACTATTTAGATAAATAAATATTGATGATAAGTTTTTAATTCTCATATAATTCCACTTTTTATTAAACAGACGCGACCTAATTATAAAGGTATTTTATATCTTTATAGCTCAATCTCCAAATATTAAGCAGTAGCGTTAAAAGCGTACTGCTGTACGGATGTGGAAAAACTCCAGGTGTTTACAAATAGGTGCCTTCGCTCAATATTCAAGATCTATTGGCCCCAACAGTGTCAAATGCCGTTCTCTGGACCATGGAAGGCGAAAAGCTAATTAGAAAACAAATCGCTAGACGCAAATGGCAGTGAATCGGTCACACTCTGAGACGGAACCCAGCCTGCATCGCTCAGGGCGCACCAGACTGGTCCCCTATTGGGGAAAGAGGAAACGAGGCAGACCTAGAGCCACCTGGAGAAGAGCCTTGTAGGACGAGGTTAAGGCAGCAGGCCTCACTTGGGATAATGATTGGCATCAGGCATGCGATAGAGTCGGGTGGAGAAGGTTCCTTGAGGGCCTATGCACCACGGAGGTGTGACAGGACAAAAAGAAGAAGAAGAATATCTTTACAAATTTTTGATGCGATATACATAAATAATATACCTATATAATATTATATAATACATAATTTCATACCATTAAAACATCGAACCATATACATCTTGATTTAACTACAACGCTTGTACTTGTACTCTATTGAGATCTTTTGTTAATTGTAGTAATTTGAAGTCACTTCTCTGTATATAATATATTTTATACGCGTTTGTCACATTTCACTACATGTTTCTAGAGATTACAATTGATTGGTGGGAAGAAAGAGATAGGCTGAGAACGAACCTTGGTGTGGTCGATCTCAGCCCGAGAAAATTTTGAAAATGCTGGGCAGAATTCAGAGTCAGAATTCGCCAGGAATATCCTCCAAAGAAAGGGAAGAGGAGGAGAGAACCAGACAGAGGACCCCTCCCCCAATGCCTACGATGGCTACAAAGGTCTGCCCTAAATCGCTCAACTACGTGCCTAACAGCCAACTCGGTGGGGGTAGACCTTTGTGAGGTGGGGTTTTAGTGGGTAAAAATTCCACACTACCACTGGCAAAGTGGCTGTATTTCTGAAGATTTCCACTCATCGACAAAAAACAGTAAGGTAAGGTTATAACGAACACTTTGAAGATGAAGACTGTAACGATCTCCAAAACGTCGGTCCAGAGAGACGAGTTACACGAATTTTCCTAAAAACCTAAAAATCATATAGCTACCAAACGTGAAAATCTACATAATTAGCAGTCGCCAAAATCATAATCATATATTAATTAAATCCCACAAAGGCGACGAGTTGAGATTATTGTAGGGACTCAGCTTATATCCCTATGACTCTACACGTCTCTCTCTGTTACTAAGAGAGATTAAGAAATAGGGAGGTAGAAACAAGAGAATTATCTGAAGAGCTTTTGGTGATAAAGAGAGACAATATTGCGTCCTTTGTCATGGCAAAATACGTTTTAATCATTATCTAGCTAGCTAACCACCTTATACATCTTATTCTCAGGTTCTGAAGTCTTGTTATTCCTGTCCACTCTTTGATGTTCCGCAGCCAGGACAGCTGCTTTCTACCAACTACCCGACGTCCCTCCACTTTACCCATTAATATCAGTCGAAGGAGGTGGTATTTTTCTCCCCTTAGCACATGACCCAAATACTAGACCTTTCTAATTTTTCACTCTGGCTCTCTGTTGTACGTCTGCATTACTGACCCTATCGGTCCACGGTATACGGAGCATTCTGCGGTATATCCACATTTCGAACGCTTCCAACCGGTTCATTACATTCACTTACAGAATCCAGGTTTCGCAGCCATATAGTTATACCTTATACATACATTTTTTTAAAATAAAACCGATACTATGCAACAGAGACCTGTCTATCTAAGGTCTAAAGTATATAAGTCTATCTTTATTATAAGGTACGGAAACATGGAATTTGACAAAAGCTATCACCAAAAAGCTGGATGCCTTTGAAATGTATAAAAGATACATCGTAGAATATTTAAAATACTATGGACAGTAAAAGTCACAAACAAGGAAGTACTGCAGCGAATGAAGAAAGAAAACAAATATTAAGACCAAAAAGTGCAGCAAAATAGAATACTTCGGGCACAATTTGAGAAACGATAAATACAAAGTACTGTAACTGATTATCCAAGGTAAAATTAACGGGAAAAGAAGTGCCGGGAGAAGAAAAAAATGACCTTCGAGAATGGTTCAGATGTAGCACAATATCCCTGCTAAGAATTGCTTCATCAAAAGGCAGAAATAGTCTCCGATAGGAGAGAATCAAGAAAAATCAACTATCGCGCTTTTTTTCGGAGGGGTAAACAGAAATGATTAATACACAAACTAAGATGACATATCACATCTGCTTTATTAAAACATCGTGAAACATTCACACGCGTTCAATTTTCAAACATAAGTAAGTGTTGTATATACAAAGTATATTATATAAAAAATATAAAGACAAATGAAATTTCCAGTCGCTTTTTATTTTTAGTTTAATTTCGCCACGCTTTAGTTTCCTTCGACTTTTTTTCATGTACTCGTATTATACAATTTTAAACCATTATTTCGTCATCCATTTAATTCATAAAACACATTCTTGATTTCAACCGAATTACATTTCATTTTTATTTCTTCTGTATTCATTTGTGGCATAAATGCCCGGGGTTAAACCGAACACTGAATCTCTTCTCTCATTAAAAGAGCGAATTATTTCGTCAAATTTAAAAATTGAAAATAATATTTTTTTAACTATATTAGGACAAGTTATAATATAAACGAGATTGTTTTATTGGTTAAACAAAGATTTTAGTTTATATAAAAATATAAATAGTAGTGACAAATTTATTTGCCTAGCGAGGGCTTTTTCAAAATCTTTTTAAGAGTTTGAAAAAACCCTTGCAATATTATAAAAAATCTCTGTAAAAACAGTTGTCAATAATTTAAAAATTAGTTTTACAAAATAAAACCCCCAATATCAATACATAAATAAAACTGAGACAATTAATACGATTGAAAACGTCTACTCTAGCAGTTTTATTATATTTTATGAGAACCATACGTTTTGCCGTAAGGTAACGGGCACTATCAAATGTTTGAAAGTAACATTTGATAATACCTTTGTAATGCAAAACTTCCCATTCACATAAAATATAAGAAAAATGATTGGGTGGTGGTCTAGGGGATAGAACGCTTGGCTTCTGATCAAGGGGACTTGGGTTCGAGCCTGGACACGACCAGATTCTTTCTTCATAATAATGAGCTATTTTCTGCTCACATTGAAGATTGTAAAATAAATTCTGATGACATAGATATTGTGGGACGGTCACTTGAAGCTACCCGTGAAGCGTTTGTAGCATTGGAGGAAAAAACAAAAATAATGGGACTTGTCATAAATGAAGATAAAACAAAATTGATGATTGCTTCTAATACCACATATCCATACCCCCAGGTTTTCTCAGCTGCAAATTACAACTTTGAAATAATTAATTCATTCACATACTTAGGCTCAACAGTTACCAGTGATAATAAGTGGTGATAATAACACCCGAGTGATAATAACAACCAGTGATAATAACACCCGAGAAGAAATTGACAGAAGGATAATGGCAGCAAACCGATGTTACTACGCTCTCCAAAAACAGTTAAGATCCAAATTACTGCGAAGAACCACAAAAACACTATTGTACAAGACCCTGATCAAACCAGTCCTCACATATGCCACTGAAACCTGGGTGATGACAAAACACACTGAAAGGTCCATCGCAGCATTTGAAAGAAGGGTTCTTAGGACAATATATGGCCCAGTGAGAGACCACAATGGTTGGCGTCGTCGATATAACCGAGAGCTATAAGATATCTATAAAGAGCCCGATGTGATCAGATCCATCAAAGTAGGGCGCTTGAGATGGGCTGGTCACATAATCAGAATGGACGACGACGACAACCCTACAAAACTCCTCACGCTCTCAGTACCACAGGGACGTAGAAGACCAGGAAGGCCCAAAATGCGATGGATGGACAGTGTCAACACGGATGCATCGGTGTTGCAAGTGAGAAATTGGAGAATGGGGGCATCAAACAGACAAGAATGGAGGAAGCTCCTGGATTCAGCCAAGGCCCACCCAGGGCTGTCGAGCTTAGGATGATGATGATGATGATGAAAATAAATTCTAATATCATTGATTTAAATCTTTGGTGTTAGTCTTCTAGTTAACAAACGTTTTCATTCGTATTATTTATTTAATCTGGAATTTTGTATTATTGTTCAAGATATCGTAAATAAAACTAAGACCCTTAGAACGCCTTCAACAACACATTGAATTTAAACATTTTACAAACTTTATAGATAACCAATTAACGCCATATTTAAAATACATTCCAAAAAAAGTTTAAGATGTATCAGACCGCGAAGATTTATTATATAATATTTATCTTAGTTATTCTAATAACAGGGTTTTTCAATTTTCTTGGGAGATCCGTTGAAGAAATCCTGTTTCATAGAAAACTTTAACAACTTAATTGTGTAAATCTCCTTCAAGGCTTTCACTCTTATAAAAGTCAAAACAAATCGTAAACTTGAACAATGAAATACTGAAAGCTTGCAGTTTTCCTACATTGTGGTGAAATATTTTCATTTTGACAATATTTTCGTCATTTTAACAGATTTTCTGGCACAAAATCAAATATGTATTTCTATAGTATTGTTTTTTGTTGTTGTTAATGATAAAATATTGTAAGATATTAGTTATTTTGAGAAAGTTGGGCACGATTGCCGCTGTTTTTAGAGCTCAAAAATGTTTGAATTGAAACAAAAAAATAATATTTATATCTTATTGAATACACCATCAATATTCAATCGACTCTTTTCAGCTATTGAACACAGTGATGTCATTTTATCGATAGTGAGAATAAAAAGTTATAAAACTCAAGCATAATTATTAATCACAATAAAAATAATGGTGTGAAACTCCGAATACCTGTATAATATAATATTTGTTCTTGACGAACATTTACGTTGTGGGAGTGACAAATTTCATCTTGTTAGGGAATTATCAAATTGTATTTGATAATGCACTAGCAAATGAGAATTATGTCACTCTCTGAAATATAATAATAAGATTTCTAGAATTTTTTTAACTAACTAACTAACCATCACGCCGTTTTCCCGGAGGGGAAAATAGAGAGGAAGGACTGCTATATTCTGTCCATACATTCTCCAGCTTCCTCTACATTCATTTATCGTAATATGCACGCTTATCGATTTTTACGACTTCAAATTTGGTCATGCCATGCTTTCCTTTGTCTTCTACTGCTTCTTTTTCCACTTACACTACTTTTTAAGATGTGCAATATACAACCTTTTAACTATTCTTCTCTCGTTAATTTGTTCCATGTCCAAACTGTCCCGGGGATCATTTTTTTAATTTTTCTTATCATGCAATCATCTTCCTTATATTTCTTTCTTATTCCGTCATTCGTTATTCTATTTTATATCGTTTTCCCGCAAGTTTTTCTCAATGACGTTTTCATAAATATTAAATATTGGTATAAACCATAGTACGGAAAATGGTAAATTTCTTAACCCTTAACGTACCGTGTTCAAAACAAAACGCTCGCTCCCATGTGGTAAGTTCAGTTTACCGCTAACTTTATCTAAATATCAAGCATATGACTAGATGAATCAAAATTTAATTTATGTCATCTTGTGGGACTTTCATTAGGAATAGATCGATATCTATAACATACATGGATTATTTGAAAAACATATCATTATTAATTTTTTTCTGGAACCATGCGATTTCTGATATGTAATGCGTCATAGCATACGGGCGACTGGACATACGGGTATATACTTGTCTTGCGGCCGGCGGCCGGTGCGGCGGGGCGAAACTCTACGAGATTTTACGTATGATAAAGGCACCTAGGCAAAATGTATTGTACATTCAAAACAACGAGTAC